>WAAG01057573.1:31054-130785 GCA_013390105.1 Tichodroma muraria | reverse complement strand
ACCCTGAAAAGAAGAACCAGATAGAGCAAAGGGTTTCTCCACAGTTTTAGAGAGTGAGAAGGTCCCCCTAAGAGTAAGAGTTGGGTGCAATTTTATTTCTTCCTGAATTTCAGCTATAAGGGCTACAACCTCAGTTTCTTCCTCTGTTTTAGTCGCTGCTCTTGGTGGGGCTGCAGGGCAGGGCCAGCTCTGGGTGTCCCTGCAGATCCCACCAGCAGGATTTTGGAATATTCTGCCTGGGATCAGCCCCAGGGCCACCATCCGCTGCTTCACCACACCTGAGGCTGAGCCATGGAGGTTCAGAGAGTTAATTTTGGATCAAATGTGCTCATTCTGACACTACGTAAGGAGACCCCAAACAGAGTGCCAGGTGCTCCTGTTTTTTGGGACATTGAAGGGTGAGAAGTGGCTGAAGTCCTTCTCCCCTGGCTGATGATCTGTGGAGGTTTTGCTCTGAGATCCAGGACTTTCAATGGGGTTTATCACCTGCACATACACAATGAAAACATCACCAGCTCCACAAAGACATCTTGGCCTTAAAAAGTGGTGAAGAACATTAAAAGTCTTGGGAGGTTCTGGTGTGTGTGTGTTTGTGAGTGGAATAACAGGGAAGGAGCAGACAGAAAAGTAGGGCTGTTGTTGATAGAGCTGTCTTCTGATAGAGTCAAGAGCCCATCCTCTGCTAATCTCCACATTTTATAACCTTGCATTTAAAATGCAGAGTCTTCCCTCCTGCACTCAGAAGAGATTTAATGCCACTGAGCAGCAGCGAGGCATTCCAGTCCTAAAACTTCATTAATTTTACACCACACGCTACAGAACATTTCCCAGTTCATTACAAAGTATTACCATAAATAATTGAATCCAAACTAAGTGCAGTTGTGATGGGTTATCTTTGCCTTTTTATAGTGTTTGCTCATTTAGCTCCTGATTTGGAAAATTCCCCCCTTTGGAGAGGACCTCTTCATTGTTGGAAGGAATTAGGGAGGTTATAAATGTCTGGATCTAGTGGCTGTACATGTTTTTTTGTGCCTGGACTAGGTGTAATGGACAGTGTCCCATCTTTTAGCCTAAAGGAGAGTGGGAAGAGGGGGGAAAAGTTGCCAAAGGATGACAGCCAAAGAAGAACCTAATCTGTGCCTTGCAAAAGAGAGGAAGGACATAGAAAGATAAATCCAGTTCAGTGTTATCCCAAAAATACCTAAGTGTGAGGGGACAAAGGTAAACCATAGAATGTTATGTTTTAGGATGGAAAGGACACAACCCCTGAAGAAGGTGTGGAGAGAGTTGTAATCAGAAAACAAGGCATAAAAGAAAGGGAGGTGCTTGGAGGAGTTAAGATTGAATTAGGGATTAAGAAAAATTTGCACATGATTGTAAACCAAGCTGCACTTCTGGTGGGGGTAAGGCAGCTCCCTTGGAGAAAGTCACTGTGAAACAGAGGAATTCAGTGCCTGGGAAAGAGCAAGTGCCAGAATCAGGCTGTCAGGTGAGGGAGACAGGGGACTAGGAAAGGAGTTTGTGATGTGGTGACAAAAAAGCATTGGAATTGTGTGCTGCAGTCGCTTGTGGGAAGTGATAGTCAAACACCAAGCAGGAGCTGAGAAATGCTCCCCATGTCTTTGCTCACAATCTAGGACAGCTTGGGCTTCAGCCCAGAAAGATCCAGGAAAATTGGATGGAAGTCAGTAAGCAAAAAGTCATTATGAATAAGGAGAGCAGGAGGTAAGGAACATTTAAAACCCTCTCTCCAGCATGGCTGAGTTATGAATTAAGGAGTGTCTGCAGATCCTTGCAGGATCCCAGAATTTGCAGGGCATGAAGGGAGAAGTGTCATTTGATGGCATTTTAACTAGCAAGGGTAGGTTGGGAAAAAAAAAAAAAAATCCCTACAGCAGTTCCCTTATTAGATAGAGAAGGACAGAGAGAAAGACAACCTTGTCAGTTTTTCAGAAGTTATCCGGATGACAAACACAAAAGAAAATGAGGATTGGGAGGTTTTACCCCAGCTAACCCAGTGCCAACAGATGCTGGAAGCTAAACAAATATCAAGGTTAGACATGAAATAAAATTCATAACCCAACAGGGCCATCTGTGTGCTGGGGAGGTTGGGATGATCCTCTCTTCCAGGAATCTGGACTCTACAGCTGAGTCACAACCCATCATGGAATAATCCCTTCTCTTTCCAGCCAGATATCGCTCCTCACAGTGCTGCTTTAATTGCAGTTAAGCCGAATGCACTTCTGAGGTTGAAATTACATGATCCAGAGACTTCCCAAATACACCTAGGGCAGCACTGATGAACTGAGCCCATGAAGACATCCCTTTATCACTGCTGTGCCCAAGAGATGTTGAGGGTTGGACCCACCCAGCTAATGAAAAGATGCTGCGGAGGAGCCCAATGACAACTTTGAATGTCATTGGGAAATTAGTACAAGTGCACTGGAGAAAGGAGAAGGGTCAGGAAGATCATGGAATCCTAGAGTGGATTGGGTGGGAACAGGCCTTAAAGCTCTTAAAGCTCCATGTGCACCTTCCACTAGCCCAGGGTGCTCCAAGCCCCAGTGTCCAACCTGGCCTGGGACTTCCAGGGATCCAGGGGCAGCCAAGCCTCCCCACCCTCACAGGGGAGATTTCTTCCCAATATCCCATCTGACCCTGCCCTCCAGCAGTGAGAAGCTCTTTCCCCTTGTCCCATCATTCCTTGCCCTGGGTAAGGAGATCCAGATCATCTCTTCTTGGTTTGTGAGCAGCCTTGAGACACAGGGAGCCCTACAGATGTCTGGAAATGCTCCAGGGGATGCAGAGGGGACACTGAGGCTGCAAATCCCAGGGCAGCAGAAGCAGGAGGTGAGGGCACTGCTGGCACACCAGGCTTTACAATAAATGAGAACAATCCAGCTTTGGGCACCAGCTGCCAGCAGCTCCTGTGCCTTTAGTCACAGGAGATGGCTCCTTTCTCAGCAGACACTATGATATTTTTCAGTGCACTAAGCACTTTCTGCAGGACTGATCTCTATCCTTACTATAATCTACTCTAATAATTATCTGGAAGTCTCTGCATAATCTGTCTGGTTTTAGAATGACTTTTTTTTTTCCAGGAAGCTGCGATAGACCCATGAAATTTGATATTTCTGCTGCGACAAAGGCATGAAATGCATGAGCTTTGATCATGAATTGCATGGGCCCTCTGCTTACAGTGTGGCACTCCAACCAGATGTCACAGAGCTTGTTTTAGCAACACAGAACTCAGTCCCCACTGCTATGGGAACATTTCACCTGTTTCTGGAGTGCCTTGGGCTTTCTGCATAGGACCCAGGTAGAGGGATTTGCAGAGGGAATCAAATGTTTTCCCAGCTGATCCCTTAGGAAGTGATGCTTATTTCTAGGGGAGTTCATTCCTGGGATCTGCCCAGCACCTCTGGAAGTTGGGATCCATGTGCCACAACCCTTCAAGCACCTTAACATTTTGCCCACAACATGTGAAGTGACTTTTACAATCAGGTCCTGATCATGTTCCTTCTCTTCCTTCTCATGCAAAGGTCAGACCTATCCATGTCCCCAAGCCCCCTCGGGCAGGCAGAGAGCAGAGATATTCTAATGGATCAAGCAGTTATTTATTTCCCTGGAAGAAATAAATGTCTGTACAGTCTGTGCCCAGCCCAGCAGTGGTAAGTGCTCTGCTGGCACAGGCAGGAGCCGTGCTCTGAAAAGCCTGGGAGCTGGTCATTATTTCTGGTGAAAGCACCATGTTCCAGCACTTGAGGGAAATCAATACTCCAACTGTATCCAGACTCCTTCCCAACCTGCTCCCACAGAATCCTGGGAATGTTCCACAGAACACAACAGAGTCTCCAAACTATTAGAGCTGAGCCAAGCTGAGCCAAGAGCAGTGGGTTAGGCAGAGGTTGGAAATGGCTTCCACACACTCCCCCTTCCCCAGCTTTAGGACCACCCTGATGTTTTCATTTATTGGGGATTTCAAGCAGCGTTAAAGGGACCTTCATGCTGGCACATTCATGCCAGAACTTGCAGGGCGTAAATGGAAGATCTGTGCGGGTGTCAGTGGGGTTTTCCTGCACAGTGCAGGGAGCATTGTGTGGCTCTTGGCAGGACTGAGGATTTGTACACTAACCCCAGGAATGGTAAGGGTCCTGCTGGTAGAGACAATTAGGGCAGGTGGTGGCCTCAGTGATAAGAGCAATTGCTTTAGGAACAGAACATGGCTTATCACAGAATCACAGAATCGTCTCGGTTGGAAGGGAAATTAAAGCCCATCCAGTGCCACCCCCGGCCACGGCAGGAACACCTTCCACTAGCCCAGGTTGCTCCAAGCCTCAATGTCCAGCCTGGCCTTGGACACTGCCAGGGATCCAGGGGCAGCCAGAGCTGCTCTGGGCACTCTGTGCCAGGGCCTCAGCACCCTCAGAGGGAAGAATTTCTTCCTGATATACAATCTAAATTTCTTCTCTTTCAGTTTAAAGCCATTCCCCCTTGTCCTATCACTGTCTGCCTTTGCAATTAGTTGTTCTCCAACTTTTTAATAAGTACTGGAAGGCCACATTGAGGCCTGGCCTTATGGACACGGCTGCTTTCAAACCTCCAGGAACTCTGCTGGGGGCACTACTCCAGAATGAAATGTGTCTAACCCTTGCATGGAACGGAAAGAAACAAAAAAAGAAAAGAAAAATCTTTTCATGCCAAATGAAGAATTTATCCATGATTTTTGAGCTACCTGCTTCCATAGCATCACTTCAGTGAGCCTACAGAGATGAGGGAGCCTTGAGCTTCCCTGAGCACAACTGGCGATACATTTTAGGGCAGACATGGAGCTGTTGGTCATTGTCCCAGCCCAGATGTGCACTAGCAATGAGCTGTTTTGTCTACTGGCCTGCAGTGGTTGACCCCACACTCCCTGCTGGGGTAGTCGTTGTCCCACTCAGTGCTTCCTGGAGGGTTTGATGCCCCAGGCGAACGGGGTCCAACACTGTTCTGAAACTCAGATGAAATATGGGAGAAGTCCTGCGGGGTGGAGAGCAAAAGGAGGGTTACAGGAGCATACGAAGCAGGAGAATTGCAGATTTAATAATGGTGCATAATCACATTTAAAGGCATTGTCCCCAAAACCTGTCAGTTCAGAGCGTGGGAGGAACCCCAGGGGCAGAGGGGGGTCCAAGCCCAGACCATGGTGTCAATGCAGGAGCACATTTGACATCCCTTTCCCTGCTCTTTTTGTCAGGACCTCCCTCCTCGGGAGTGGGAATGGCTGTGGAGGGCACACAGCCACAAAAGCCTTTGGGTTTTTTGCAGTCTGGCCACCAAAGCCGGTATCCAGTGCAGCTCAACTCTTGTGCAGTGCTGAGTTTCCCACCCCAGCGCTCAGGAACAAGGGGCAGCCACACCAGCAACACTGTCCCCACGAGCTGCCACCACCAGCAATTCAGCAGACACTGAGGGGCTGCTTTGGCTGAAAGCTGATTAGTTTTCCCCATTTTTTGGGGTGGGTTGAATTAAATTTATATCCATTAGGCAATGCATATAAACCAGATTCAGGAGAGTTACCTGGCAAAGAACATGATTTTTTCCAAAAGATCCAAATTAGGGCAATGGGGGGTATTTTTTTTTTTATTTTTATATTTTATTCACAAACTACGTGGAATGAAGTTTCAGGAAATGCTGCCCTCAGCAACAGCTCCTGCCTAATGAGCAATTGTGAGGATCCCCTATAATGCTATCAGCAAATTACAGAAGCCACTTGTGCTGGGCAGAGCTAAAGCCCAGTCCCTGTGCTGGAGAAGTCAGGATCATTTAGGCTGGAGAAGATCTCCAAAATCATCGAGTGCAGCCGTTAACCCAGCACTGCCAAGCCCACCACTAAACCCTGTCCCCAGCTGCCACATCCACACATTTTTTGAACGTTTCCAGGACTGGTGATTCCACCACTCCTCTGGGCAGCTGTTCCACTGCCTGATAACCCTTTCAACAAAGACAATTTCCTTAGTTTTCAACCTAAACATTCTCTGGCACAACTTGGGTCGCAGAGCCTGACTCCCCCGGCTGTCCCCTCCTGTCAGGAGTTGTGCAGAGACAGAAGGGCCCCCCTGAGCCTCCTTTTCTCCAGGCTGAGCCCCTTCCCAGCTCCCTCAGCTGCTCCTGGGGCTCCAGCCCCTTCTCTGGGAAGACTCCCTTGGGGACAGCAGCAACACCCAACACCCCCACACCCCCGAAGGCCCCAAACACCCACCTGCTGGCCGGGAGGTGAGGCGTTCATGGGGGGCTGTACCTGTAGTGCCATGGGGGGGGACAGGAGGGGCTGCTGGGGGACCTGCTGCATGCTGAGGGGCTGGCTCAGGAGCGAGCTCTGCGGGTGGTGCAAGGACAGCTGCTGGTGGAGAGGGGGGCTGATCTGGAAGGAGGGCGGGGGGGAGGCACTGATACTGGGCAGCAGGGGCTTGGAGGGCAGGCTCCGGGGCAGCCCGGCGTGGGGGTGGCCACGGTAGCTCTGCAGGTCCGACGGGGACAGGAAGGAGCCCAGGCCGGGGTAGGGCGAGGAAGCCTGCGGAGGCATCGGGTACATGGGCTGCTTGGGGGGGATCATCTTGGAAGGGGGGTTGCTCTGGGCGCTTTTCGTCTCCCCCTGGTCGGCAGAGCTCTGTGGGGAAACAGAGGGGAAGGTGGTGAGGAAGGAAAAGAGGAAACGTTGATATGCATCCTGAGATACCCATCTGTTAAGAGGAGCTCCCCAGGGATCCTGCTCCTCTGCCACCTGCCAGCACGTGAACTGCCAGCCCTGCAGCAGCTGGGTGGCCACAGGCTGGGTGCAGCATCCGTGTGTGGAAAATGAAAGCCCAGGGACTCAACGGTGCCTTTGGCAGAGCCTGGAGCATCAGGGGGAATGGACCAGTGCAGAGGCAAACTGTCCACCAGCAGCTCACTGCTTTGGGGGGGGTGGCAAAGCCCTCCTGCTTCCAACAGAATACAAATGGGTCTATAAACCCTCTGCTTTCCCCATCCTGTGCATTCCTGCAGCCCTGGCGGGTCTGTAATGCACGGGACAATCATGGCATCATTTTGGCAGGAAGGAGAGAAGGACGAGGGGAAATTTTCTGGGTTGGACAATGAGGGTTTTGTTCTGTGATGGGCCCTGTAATGACACTCCTGATCCCTTCTCACCCAGCAGCCAGCACCACACTGTGTTGCTTTGCTCAAAACAAAGTTTTGCAGAAGAGCAATTGGACAAATTGGGAAAAACCCAAAGCCATAGAGCACATGCCTCCATGACTTCCATGCCTTCCACAACTCCTGCCCCACACTGCTGAGAGACGAGTTCAAGACGACCCTCAGAGGCTTCCAGAGGAACCATCAAGAGTTTTAAATCTGCAACAAGTCCTTCCCATCCCCTTTTTCTGTCCTTGCTGCTGTTCTCTTGAGAAGTTGGCAGCTACCTGTCTGCACAGGGGCTCTGAGCCTTTCCAGCTCACTGTCACCACACGGATCCTGCAGAAGAGGGGTGATTCGGGAGATTCATTATTTCCCAAGGCAGCTGAATGTGACGATTAGACTCTGAGGATGGGGTGAAGCACCAAGGAGAAGCTTTGAAGGGAGACCACTTGCTACCCAAGGGCAGCATTATCCCTGAGCCAGGAAGATTTTGAGCTCCACAGGAGCCACCCCAAACTCCCAGGCAGCAAATGCCTCTGTCCCCTCTCTGGAAGTGTGGAGGAGGGCAAGCTGTGACGTCCCTTGGGATGGGCATATCTAGGAGACTGGGCCCATCATTGCTCCCCAGTGTGGTCTTGCAGCACTGGGAGTTCCTGTCTGAGCCTGAAATGCCCTGAAATGTCACTATCAGGCACTGGAATGGGCTCTCTGGGTTTGGCCTGGCTGTAGTGTGGTAAGCATCCACGTGCTCATGTCTCATCAACCCACAGTTATGGGTCTTGCTCCATAGAACTCCCTAAAAAATTCCCTAAAACTCCCTAAAAATCTGGTCTAGGCTGAGCATGCACAGGAGAAGCAGCACCTGGGGTCCTGAGCAGGTGGGACAAGTGCAAGGAGCAGGTGCATGGAGCAGGGTGCAGCAGGACGCTGGTACCAGTGAGCCCAGTACTGGGTGTCACCTTCCCCCGGGCCAGTCCCTGGTGTCACCTCATTCTCCTGACCCCTTTGCTGCACTCACACCCTGAAAGCAGGCAAGGAACAGTGGGGACAGGCAGCAGGGACCCCTTCACCTCACACAGGGACACTGATGAAACCTCCCCTGCTGCTGAACCCATCCAGAGTGGGGTCTCACTGCAGGGTGCTAAAGGCAGATGACAGCCCAGCTCCTGCCCTCTTTCAGCCTCTTGGGAAGGTGCTAATGCTGGTATCATTCTGATACCACAATTACACAGCATTTCTGATAAATTTGCTCCTCCCTGGAGGCTCCTGTGAGTCATAACCCATCTGTGAGTGTGGCTGTACCTTGGAGACGAGGCTGGCCCGGTACGCGGCCAGGGCTTTCAGGTACTCCTTCTTGGCAGCTTCTGTTTTCCTCTTGTATGCCTGAAAGAACCAAGGATACTCATTACTAGAGGGAACAGGGGGCTGCTGGGCTTGGCTGCACCCCACCTGCTCAGTGGGAACCCCCTTCAGTGGGGCTGTGTGCATGAAAAACTCAGTTCTGCTCAGAGGAATTTATGACAAACCAAGAAAATGAAGCTCCTGGGTTGGACCATGCTGGGATTTTTGGAGGCATCTCTGGTCAGAGTGGTCTGTGTGTGTTTAGACAGGTATTTATAAGAGACACAGTCTGATTTTATAGGGGTAAGCACAGTGAAATCCCTTCCCAACAGGAAGCAGAGTAAAGAGTGATCCAGGCTCTCGGAAGAGCAAGACAAAAGCCCAAATCCTCAAATGACAGGACTATCTTTAAAGCCCCTTCCAACTCAATCCATTCTATGACTCTGTAATGATGACCAGCTTAAAAACATGTGAGACACTCAGAATTCCTAAATTATCCATTTGTTTTCTTGGCTTTCCCAATATTAATCCTTTAGAGCTCAAAACTCTGGCTCTTCCCTGCAGTCTGGGCAGCTGGGAACTGCTTTCTGATCATATAAAAGCTGAGACTTTTGCCTCATCTTATGACTTGGTGAGCTGGAGCTTGCAGGCAAGCAGCAAGTACCAGGAACGTTTGCTTCCCTAAGAAAGTAATAAAAGATTTGGAAGACTGAATTCTGGTTTATTTTTCAATTTTTCCCCACAATGAGAGATGCCTCTTGATCATGTCAGTACTGGTCCCCTTTCTGCCTGGATCCTGGTCCTCCACGTGGAGGTGAAGACCTTCAATAAGTAATGGTGTGGTCCAGCCTGTCCCCAGCAGTGAGTCCCTGCAGGGTTACACACATTAAACTCAGTGAGGGAGAGGAATATTTTAAAACGGAATAAAAATTTCAGGATAAAGGCAGAAATTCCCAGGAAAAATAACCACCAACCTTCTTCTCCACTGGAAACCCAAAGCCTTCCTCAAGTGATGCACTGAAGCTGATTTGGAAGTTGATTTCAATTAGAACAGATTTAAAACCAACAACAGCTTTCAGCAACTGAAATGCTGAAGCCTCGTGGGCAGATTCTTTGGTTGGAATGATTTCTCAGGATGGTTTAGGCTAGGTATTGGGAAAAATTTCTTCATGGAAAGGGTTTCCCAGCCCTGGAACAGGTTGCCCAGGGAAGTGGTGGGCACTAATTTAAACACCATTCCTGGAGGTGTTTAAAGGACCTATGGATGTGGCACTTGGGGACATGGTGGCCATGGCACTGCTGTGCTGACAGCTGGACAGGATGATCCTAAAGGTCTTTTCCAACTAAAACAATCCCACGGTTCTATGATTTAGCTCATTTCCCCTGCAAATTTCCATGGCCATGGCAGACTCCCTCCCAACACTGACCTCTGAAGGGAGAGTAACCTTCCAGCAGCTGAACTGAGCATGAGTTTAAAATCAGGAGAGATAAATTCTATTAAAAATGGATTGAAAGCCTTATTTTCATTGCTAAATCACAGTGAGTCCTGTAATGAAACGTTTTGACTCGACACACTGGAGGTCTCAGACGGCAATTTTCTGAAATGGAGCATTTCCCTACGTTTGTCTTTGGCTTTATAGTACTCAGGAAATATTATATTTTCTCCATTCAGAACAAAATTACTTTTCAAAATGTCAGCCTGAAGAAGAGCTTGCCTGTGAAAAGTAACTATTTCTTCAAACTGTATCAGTTCCCTTAATAAAAGCTATTCCCTTTCTCTACAATCTCCACATCTTTTATTATAGAATCAAACAGTGCTTTGGGTTGGAAGGGACCTTAAAACTCATCCAATTCTACCCCCCTGCCATGGGCAGGAACATCTTCCACTGGAACAGGTTTGTGCCCATCACAGCACCACAGAATTTACTGTGTTCAGCAGGAGAGCTGGAGGATGCTCTTAAACGTGGTACTTGATGCCCTCACAGCAATTAAATAGGAATTCCTGTACCTCAGGCCAGTGCTTAAGAGTGGCCACAGCTGGATGCTGATTTATGGAGAACATATTTCATTATTTTTCCTCTATAACAGCAAAATACAAGAGTGGTTTTACCTTTTTTTTTTTTCCCCCCGTGATGGTGGGAAAACAAAGCATTCAGAGCTATGCAGAGACAAATTTAATTATTAGCAAGACTTGCCTGGAGAAAAACCTGCAATTTCTGGACAGTGAGAGGACAGGTAAATGAGACTTCCTAAAGCTAAATGCAAATAAATAAATAACCAATAAAGTCTGTGCCTATCTTCATCCCCATTAATTTGCTCCTCCTGCTAAACCCTTTTTTTTATGCCACTCTTCATCTGTTCTTGTCTCTTTTAGAGCACGTGGATCTCCCTCATATTGGGATGTGCTGCTGGGTGGGGTCTGGTGCAGCAGGACTGGGATGGGGCAGGCAATGGCTCATTCTGCTGAAGGGAAGGGGGATTGCTCCAGGCAGGAGCCTCTGTGCTCCCTGGGCCAGCCCTGGCTCAAGCCTGGCCACGAGCAGGGCTGCCAGGAAGGGTGATGGGGTGAGCTCAGGGATTGTGCTCTCTCATGTTTCTTTGGTGAGCTGGAAGTTCCGGAAGATTCCCAGTGGATTATCTGGGTTTTAATCACAGAATCCCAGAATGGCTTGGGTTGAAGGGACCATTTTGATCCACACCTGCCATGGGCAGGGACATCTTCCGCTATCCCAGGTTTCTCCAAGCCCTGTCCAGCCTGGCCTTGGACACTGCCAGGGATCCAGGGGCAGCCACAGCTTCTCTGAGTGACCTCTGCTGCCTCCCTCATTGTAAACAACCATCCCTAAGGGTCTCCTGTTGGGAATTCTGCAGCCCTGCCCTGCACCCACACAGGGCTCCATCAAGGACACTGAGCTGCCAGTCCCCAGGGAACCACCACGCTGACATGGGATCTGAACAAAGCTCCTCACAAATCCCCTGTGTAAAGGCAGCTCTAGTGCAGCATTTATAACCTCTAAAATTTTAATTTAAACATTGACAAAACCATGTTACTTTCTAATTAAATTCCATTTTCTCCCAGGGATTTTAATTTTGAAGTAATTTATCAGATTTAAGGATCCTCAAAACATTTTGCATGTTTTTCTCCCTAACCTGCCATGCCCACTGATTTATTTTCCTTATTCATTAGCAGGAGGATTCATTAGTCATTAAGTGAGTGTGTGTGTTGGGGGGGAGGGGGGAGAAAGTAAAAATGGTTAGTGATTATGAAAACAAAAAAAAAATCAGAGCTGCAAGAAGCATATGTTGGGATCGTAATCCTGACACCTCCGTGTCTCAGCAAAGCAGCCAGTAATTGCACCGTAATGAAATGTTCTTGTTTGATAACAAGTTAATTAGAGAAGACAATTACTGCAAACCCCGCTGACGCCCACGAGCGGCTCCGTGTCGCGCAGGCACTGAGCGACAGCCGGAGCCGTTATCCGTAACCTCGGCATCCCAGCCCTCCCGCTCCAGCAGCAACGCTGCTTCCCACGCCTGGGGAACGAGGGCAAGAACTCAAACTCTCCCCCAAAAAACCGAGGGGCGCACTGACCCCAAGGGGGAAGGTTTCTGCTGCAGTCCCAGGTGGAGTTTGGGGCGTTTTGCTTCAAAAAAGAGGTAGAACGCCAGGAGACGAGAGATGGGAAATTCAGGAACGATCTCCAAGAGGAAAGCTGGGAGGGAAGACCAAGAGGAGCCACCGCAATGTAGCAAAGGAGGCACAGAGGGACCCTCTGCATGTAGGAAAAGAGGCGAAATAGGCTTAAATTGCACCAAGGGAAATGTTGGGTAAGCACTGGGAAGCCTTGGGAGCAGTAAGGATAATTAAGCATGGGAAGACATTGCCTGGGGAGATGTGTAATCTCCACCACTGAGGGTTTAAGAACAGATTAGGAACACATCCATCAGGAATGGCTTAAGCAGAGATGATCCTGACTTCAGGCCTCAGTATGGTCTGGTTGACCTCTTAAGCCTCTCCTTGCCCTCCTTTCCATGATTCCATGATCATTTTTTGTCTTGTCCCAGATGTGTAAATTTGATTTTTATTCTGCTTGTAAATCTGCAGGGTTTTCCTTGTAACTATTATACACTTTCCTGCAAGACACGTCTTGAGATCATCATAACTTATGGCTTATGCACAAGTTGACTCAAAGCACGTCCTGCCTGCCACAGTCACCCTTCTCTCCACACACCCTTGCTGCAGCCACTGGAAAGGCAATAGGAAACATGGACAGGTCATCCTTCTTCCTTCCCAGCTCCTCCTTTCCTCTTTGCATTCCTCTCTTATCCCATTCTTGGGCAAGACTTATTCTGTCCCTCCACCATTAAAACCAACTAGCCCAAGCTACACTGTCAGAATAAAACCTGTGGTCTGGATTGTAAGTCTTGAGGTCAACATCCCTGAGGATACCTACAGGGAAGACCCTGGCTGTGAGAACTATTTGCATGGCCTCAGGAGAATTCCTGCTTTATCCATGTGGAGACACAGTGCTGTGAAGCAATTCCTTTGGAGCATGAAGAGCCTGTAATGAAGCAGGAATTGCCATTGGTTAAAGCATCCTGAGAGACTCCTGCTCTCCACTGCCTCGACTTCATGGGGTGGAACTCATCCTTCACTCCATGTATTGAGGACATGGAGCACAAGGAACAAGGGACACAAACGTATTCCCAGGACAATCCACTGAAGATTCCACCGCGAACCGGAGGGTGACAAAGCCAAACCCTAACCTGCAATACCACTCACCATTCCCCTTCCAAACCTCTGATCTTGCTCTCCAAGAAGAAAAGTAACACCCATGGAGCTGCTGTCAGTAGCAGATTTGACCCTTCATATTCTCCCCATCATTACCCTGCCCTTCACCAGACGTTTCTTGAAGCCTTGTTTGGGATTGGTGCTTTGATCCCTCTCTGTTCATGGCTTTCCTCAATGCCAAAAAGATACTGAAACTTCCTTCCAGGCCAGGGCAAGTGCTTGGACCCTTCCAGCCCCTCACTGCCAGGGCTTTGGGGCTGCAGGAGGGAAATGAATCCTGTTGTGGCTCCAGCGCTGACAGCTGGAATTGGGCAGTTTGTAGCATGGCTGCTCCCATGGGATCTCTCCCCTCTGGTGGCTCTTCCATAAAACAACTTTACAGCTGTCCCACAATGCCTCTGTCCCACCAGAGACACCTGTAGTGTCCTGTCAGCAGCTGATGGATCAGGTTCAATGAGCAGACGGATCTGATTAAATGGGTGATCTATTACTTTCTGCTGAGAAGGCAATTCTTCTGCTGGGTAATTTAGCCCTGGAGTGTGACTTTATCCCTGGAGCTGTGTTGTTCTCCAGGCTGTGCATTTGTGTGGGAAAATCCCATTTGTATTTGGCCACGGAGTCACTCAGCATTACTGGCGAATGAACTGGTCCTGGTGAAGCATGAGCAAGAACTTATCTCTGGTACCTTTGTGTCCCCAGACTCAAAAACTCAACTGAAAATTCTGGCTTTGCCCAATCTCTGCTCATTTCGGATGGGAAGCTCTGGGCTAGCCTGGGGATCACCCAGTAGATTGCTCGGGAGCTCCTTGATTCCTCTGCTCTCAGTTCCCGGGGTCTATGGAAACACCAGCCTAGGTGTTGAGGCTGACAAAAAGAAGCTGTTTCCAGAGACTCCTGCAACTGCCACCTTGGCACTGATCTCTGTGGTCTCCATCATTGCTTGGCTCCAATCCAGCCTCCTTTTCACCAAAATACTGCAGGGAATTAGGGAGGTGCTCGGAGAGGGAAGAACAGAAATTGGCAGAGGAGAGTGAATCCCACCAGCGACTTCTCTGAAGAGTCTGCAGGCTTATCACCCCCAGGAAATCCCCCTGGGGGAGGACAGCCACCGGGGCTGCTGTCACCTGCTCTTGAGCAGGTCTGCCCGTGGTGGCCCTGTGGAAACAGGAGGGGCTGTGGGTGGCACAGACTGGGACCGGGCTGTCCGTGCCAGGGGAAAATCCTCCTGGGGAATTAGCAGGACTTGCTCCAATCTAGTTCTCAAATTCTTCTAATTTCTGTCAATTCGGGCAGCCCTTTTAAACCTTGCTGGGGAACGCTGCTTGAGATCTGCTAATGGAAAAAACTCCTACCGAGGCACAGGGATTCTGGAGCCGGGACCTGGAGCTGCGGGCCGATTCCTCTGACAGGTACCCCATTGGATGCTAATGGCTGAATTAGCATTTCACTCTGCAGCAAAGCCGAAGCTATCTCTACAGGAACAGCTGCTAAACTATTTGCAAAGTTCAAAGAGGATGTATTCATATTTTTTTTTTCCCCGAGTCACATTCTTCAGATTCCCGTGTAAACTCCTTAGGAAGGGCCACGCCAGCTGTTGAAGAATGAAGATTACAACTCCTGCTAACGCAGTGCTGGGGATATTTAAGGTATTGTTATTTATTCCTATTCTACAGCCACACTGGAAAGGGTTAAAATGGGGAAGAAAATGGTGCTTTGCCGAACAGGTGTCCTTGAACAGTACCCAAGGACACGGAGATTGCTAATCCTGTATTCCACAGCATGATCAAATCACCAGGCAACAGATATAAATAAAAAAAGGCAGGAAATAAGGAAATTTAGATACAAGTGTGTCAGAGGGAAAATGAAGATTCATTGTGAAGAGGCTGAGAAGAGAAGAAGAAGAAGGAACAAAATGACAAAGCCACAAATGATAAACCAGTAAGAACAAAAGAAAGGGGGGAGAAAAAAGCCTCTCTGTGAAATGCATGTCTGTGACAGCAGCAGCCAAATCAAAGATGCTGCTAGATTATATGTTTTCTTGCATAATATGCATTCTGGTTCCCTCTCTGTGTTTGTCTTTCAGCTGGTGCACAGGGAAAAAAAACATATCTGAAATGGGACGTGAGCAACCTTTATTTTCCTTGTTTCATCAGGAGGAGAAAGCAAATTTGCTTTGTGGGAGCAGCAGCACCTGCTCAATGGCAAATAAATAGCTCCAGCTTTGATATTACAGTGCATATAATCATTAGCAGCACAAATGGCAGAGCATTAACCCTCTGTGTGCTGGCCAGGGTTACCTGGCCAAGGGTGGGCACGTCACTGCTGCCGAGGGGCTGGGGCTCTGGAAGGGGCACAGGACCACCCTTCCCAGCCCGAGGCACTGGCTGGCATGGCTGCAAGCCACCAGCCCTGGGCTTCCCTCAGCCCTTTGGCCCTGGCACAGGGGCCACCCCACCTCTGTGCTGCCCCTGTGTGCAGGATGGGGCTGGGGGGTTGGATGGACACGGGGCAGGCACGGCAGGAACCTGTCAGGGGCTGCTCACACGTGGGGGGAATCACGAAATGCCCTGGGTTTATGGGCCAGCTTCCCTGGAATGCCCTCCCTGCTGCTTTCCCTCAAGGTGGGAACCAAAACACCCCCAGCACTGGGCCCACTGGAAGGCACGGGATAAGGTTTGCAAACCTCCTCTGAAGCAGAAACTCCAGTGATGTAAAGAACTGCTCAGCAACCTGGTGGGGCTGGGCTCTGCATCTCTGGGGATCCAGGTGTGGGATCAGCTCCAGAGCAGATCCTACAGCCTCAAATCCACCCTTCCACAAGCCGGGAAGGGGTGAAGTGTTTTCTAACTAAAACTTTGGTAATAATTGAGCCAAAATACCCAGATTTGCTCTTGCTTGCCTGCTGTGCCACCTCTGTGTTGGTTTTCCCAGTTTATCCTCTGCACTGCTGCCTGCAGTGAGGACATGAAGCCACTGTTGTGAAGAAAGCTAAGAGCGGTGTCCCTGATGAAACACTTCCCTTCTCCAGCTTTCCCACCCCTTCCCAGAGCACACTCCTGCCTGCTGATGGGCTCACCCACAGCCTGGTGCAGCCACATGGCAGGCTGGACTCCCAGGCTGCAGCAGGATTTTGGCCAGTGATGCCTGGCTGTGCTGCTCAGACACCGTCCCCTCTCCAGATGTGCCAGGAGAGCACTTGGAATGCCTGCTTGCCTTCACAGGGAATGTGTGCACCATATCCTGCAGCCCTGGGCAGGAAAAGTGGAGGCAGAAGAGCTTACAGGACAGCCCAGGCTCTTGTTTTCACATATTAAAAGCATTTTAAAATTTTCTTTTCCTTTTTCCCTTTCCATTGCATTGCCTCATGAATCTAAAAAAAGCTTCACCAGGGATGTTGGCAGAGGAAAGCAAGCAGGGGCTAAATAAACTCTCCTCCAGCCAGACATTTCCAGAGTGAACGTGCCACATCACACAAACCAGCCACAGGGTCCCAGAGCCAAAGAGAATTGTGTCCCTCCAGCCAGAGTCCTGGGCAGGGAAGTAACTGCTGTGGGAGAGAAGTATCCAGCTGGAGACAAAGCCAGGAAGTTAATATTTAAGCATTCAGACAAGGAACAAATGACTTAATTAAATCAATTACAGAGGGAGAAATGGAGCCACTTAGAAAGCGTGTGTAAAGAGACGGCGAGGCTGCTGCGAGCTCATGAAAGAGAAGGAGGAGGGAGAGTTAGCAGGGAAGATAAACGGGCTGGTTTAATCCCTGCTGTTAATTAAGAGCTGAGCGTTTGCACGGCGCTGAGTCAGGGTCGCAGCAGCACTTCCACTCTGAGCCGTGCCCAGAGCCCAAACTGGGGCAATATTTGTAACCTGGTGGAGTAAAGGAGGGGCAGATGGAGATGCTGGGGGGATGCAAGCAGGAGAAAGAGGTGACAAAAAGCTTTTCCACACTCCTGAACCTCCCACACCCTGAACGGACAGCACAAACCCAGCCTCTATCCTGCATCTTCCCAGGGCTGGGGTCATCCCCCTGACCTTCCTCCCCTCTTCAGATGAGGAATTTCTGCCTGCATGACCCTACAGTGATCCACCCAAAGAGCAGAAAAGGGAGCAGCAAAAGGGCTGTCATCCCTGAAGATCCTCTGCTCTTACTCCTGACTCAGTGCGGGGTGGAAATCAAGGTTATTTCCCAGCATAACTTCCAGTAAAATGGTTTTTTTCCCTCCCTGCTGCTCTCTCCCCAGATGAAGCTGCTTCCAGTGCTGGCCATGGACACCCAGCTGGAGCTGTGGCCAGGCTCCAGGAGAAGGCTAAAGCCTGTTTGGGTCCAGGACACATCACACACCATGTCAGATCTCACTCTGCCTGATAAAAAGCCATCCTTGCTCGGGGAAGTGTTCCCTGGGGTTCTCTCAATAGGCAACAAGCAATTACAGGCTTTTGTAACTGACTCAGCAGCAACCAAAGAGGGAAAGCAGGACCTGGAATTCTTCGTGTGAAGCAGATGGAAAGTGGCTGACAGCTTTGGGGCAGCAAGGTTTCCTCTGTGAGGCCACTTCAGACATCTCCTTCTGAAGCTTTTAAAGCCTGAATGTTGGGTTTGAAGCCAGCAGTACAGGGAGTTAATAGTGTTTAGCTGGTTGGCTGTCACTCCTTGTAAGTAAATAAGCAAATACAAACCCATCTCCCATCTCAAGCTGTAAAACCCCACGTCAGGGAAAGGCCACTGATGGCTGTGCAGAGTATGAGCTTATCAAGAATAATTAGTTGCCATAAAAATTCGCTCTTCCCAACACAACAACAGCAATTTTGCACAGTGGGGACTTCAGCACTGCTCCTAAAAGCAGCCTCTGTTCCTGCACTTCAGCCTGTGGAAGCCCCTGGCCGTGCCGTGAACATGCCTGGGGAGATGCCCTGCACTGTGGAAATACACATTTCAACAGCTGAAAGGCAAAAATAAGTAACTCGGTAACTCACTTGCTTTTGTTCTTCTCCCAAACTGTCCCACATTGACGCCACAATTTTCGACACGTCCCCGAAGGTGGCGTTGGGGTTCTGCCCTTTGATGGCTGCTTGTGTGTCTCTGAAAAACAGGGCGTAGGCTGACACGGGCTTCTGGGGCTCATTGGGGTCCTTCTTTTTCTTCTTCTTTTGGCTTTTGGACTTTTTGCCCAGGTCTGTTGAGGGTCTTTTCTCTCCAGTAGCCTGCAAAACCAAGAGATGAACCTTAGCAGTCAGCTGGGAGGGGTCTGATACCAGCCCCTGCTACAGCTACTGAGCCAAGGAGATGGGAGAGGGAATTGGAAGTGGAGACATCCCAGCGTGGAGAGGGGGACAGTAGCCCTGGTGGTCTCTTTGTCCCCCAGGAGCCTCTCGGATCATTGCACAAACTGCTAGTGGGTGCTTGAGCCTGCTTTGGTGCCTCCTCTCAGACCAGCTCATAGCTTGGGTTCATCCCTTTGTCCCTGCTCCAGATCTGGGCCTTTCCAGTCCTCAGTCACTCTCCTTCCCCTCCCTCCTCCTCAGCTCACTCACTCCTTGATCCTCTCCTGGAACCTCTCCAAATGCCTTGCTTCCCAGCTAGATCGCTTTAGCAGTCCATGAATTTCCCAAACTTGGCTTCCAAATAGTTTCTGATTTCCACCCCAGAGAGCCCTCTTTGCAAGCTGCTCCTTACTTTCCCCACCTCCCCATTCCAGGAGGGTTGTGAGCACTGACCAAGCAACACCAGCATCACATCAAACATCACACCAGGGATTCCAAAATTTGCTCTACCCTGCTAACATATATCTACTGCTATCAGAAAAATACCCAGGAATTGAACTATTTTAATCACACAAATTAAATGCTTTGCCCATGCTGTTCACTCTTCCGACTGATCTGGGTGCAGCTGGATGACCAGGAATGGCTGTGTCCACACTCAGTGCCCAGTGGGTGCTGGAACTCAGGAGAGCAGGATACAGGGAACAGGAGCTGGCCTTTGTGGCTGCTCAGCACGGGATGCTGCCACTGGGCTGGGAAGTGAAACAGCAAGGCTGGAAACAGGGATGCTTCCACTGAAAGCAGCATGGAAAGAAGATCTTGTATCAGTCTCCCTTGGGATGCCCTGTGCAGTGTATTAAGAAAAGGTTCTTGCCCCCGAGGGTGCTGGCACTGCCCAGGCTCCCCAGGGAATGGTCCCGGCCCCGAGGCTGCCAGAGCTCCAGGAGCGTTTGGCCAGCGCTGCCAGGGGTGCCCAGGGTGGGGGTGTTGGGGGGTCTGGGCAGGGCCAGGGGCTGGGCTGGATGATCCTGGGGGTCCAGCTCATCATATTCTATAATTCTCTGAATACAGGGGACTGCAGAAGCCTCCATGGGAGGATGTGGAAAGGAAAAGACCCCTGGAAAACACTTGGATACCCATCAAAGCTCTCAATGCATTAACTGTGGCCAGTGAAAGCTCGCACTACAGGGAAGCACCATTACCCTTATTTTATAGTGAAGGAAAAACTAAATACACCAGATGGCAGAGAATGAAAGCACTGGTTGGATCTCTGCATCCTTGAGGGCAAACAGGACACCAGCCCCTCCACCTGCAGGCCCCGAGCTCAAGGCACTACCATCAGCTGTACAGGTTGTTGAATTACCTGGAAAGACACAGCTCTAAACACACAAGATCTTGGGAAAACTGTGCCTCCAGCTGAGCTGGGGACAAACAGCCCCTTCTCCTGATGGATTTGTCAATTTGAGCATGTGCTTGGCAGTGCTGGGATTTAAGAGGCTTCCCTTCAGCTGGCACAGGTCAGGCATGGGGAGGAAAAGGGCAGCAGCGTTCCTGTTCTCCGCTCTGCAGCTCTTGACTGGTCATTAATTTCAGTATCAGCGCAGTGACATTTGTCAAACAGACAGTGACCATTAGTGAATGAACAGAGAGACCACAAAAATTGCATTTAATTTAAAATTGCCCAATTGGGCTTGAATGGGAGGCCTGGAGGTGAAAGGCCAGCTTATTAGGAGGGAAAAAAATGCATGACAGGGCTTTAGCCCACTGGGAAGTGAGATGGTATTTTAACTAACTGTGATCCCATTTGATTCAGTGGAGTGCCAAGGGGAACCTGCTCCCACACAGCCACTGACCAAGCCAAGGAGCTGGAACAGCAGCAGCACAACCCCAGCTGGATTTACAGCTCAGGCAGCACCAAAGAGCACATGGGATTTAAGGAAAACAGCAGCAGGGAGCAGAGCAGATCAGGATTTGGTATTCATGGGGTTTTCCAGGTGTGACACATGTGGGATGAGACAACAGCCTGGGCTTGGACCTCACAAGAGCCTTCACCAACCTGAACCTCGTTCATGGCTGAAGTCCCAGAGAGACAGTGCCTCTGGCAGTGAAGTCAACCCCCAGAGCATCTGCACCCTCAAGGGTCACCCCCATGGTCAAAGGGACCGGGGAGGCTCAGGCAGGGGGCTGAAGAGCATGGCCACCTGCACATGGTGGCCACCAGCACTGGGCCTGCCCTGGAGAGGCAGCAGAAGGTCTGTTTGGTGGCAGATGTGGACTGGGGCAGTGATGTCATCCCAGAAACTTGGTGCCTTCTTAGATGCTGAACCCAGGAAGAGCTAAAACTTCATGGACACTGTGATTTTGATAACTATGGAGAGTGACCACTAATCCAGCTGGAATTTGGGCCATACCCACCTGTCCCTCCCATTCATGTGCACCCACCCACCAAGCTATGAAGCAGGCAAATACACCAGTGAGGCTCAGGGACCTCTGAAATTCATAAGCTCCCTGGTTCAGAGGACCTGAAAGACCTGCTGGCATCAGATTTTAAACATCATCTGTTTAACCTGGGACCTTCTTGCTCACAAGATTAATTTCTGCTTGTTAGATGTCATTTTGATGACTTGTTGCAGAAAAGCCCCTAATGGTCACATGAAAAAGTGACTGATGGGTGAAGGCAGCAGCTGTGCAGACAGAGAAAGCAAACAGAAACCTGCAGGCCACAACGTGGGTCTGCTGCTTTCCTCACACTCAGCATCTCCTCCTCCATCAAACACATCACTCCCACCTGTTTGGGTGGTTTGCAGGGCAGAAGAATGAGAGGGATGGCCTTAAGGATTAGGAAAAATTCTAATCTCTGCAAGTCTCTGCTCATCATCTGGACATCTCCAAACTCTTCCTACCCTGTGGGCACCACTGGCTCAGGAAAATGGAAGATCCAACCCCAAAGCTGTGTCCTCCCCAGGGACTCCTGGGTGGCTGACAGGAAAGCTAGGTGATGCCGGTGGAGGCAGAGAGACAGAGCATGGTGAGTCAGTAAACTGAAACTCATCTTCTCCTGACACGAAGGCTTTCAGCTCCCAGGTCATTGCCTGGAGCTTTGTGACACAGGTTTTGGGGGGTGGCAGACTGTGGGCTCCAGCAGCACAACCCCTCCCACAGTGTCCCCTGAACATGGAATCACAGCGTTTGAAAAATTCCATTTGTTTTTAACCTCATGTATCCCTTCTTTTTACAATTCTATCCACTGAAGCTGTGTTTCCACTCACACGAACACTATGCTTTGAAATGCCCCAGTCTGAAGTGAAATCTGCCAATGGATGAAAAACTACAGGACTGATGGGAATCCATTTTCCTGGATTTCGATGAAGAGGGAAAGGTTTTGCTCAGTCCTAGAATTTTCCTTGTTTTCCAGCCCGTACACTCTTTGCTGCTCTGGTTATCCATCCAAACTCTGTCACAACAGTCTGTTTGGGTGGGACAAGGTTACAATACCAGTTCCTTGGGTCAGCACCTTCCAGGAGAAGGTTTTCCATGGAAGGCTTTAATCAAAGTCCCCAGGAAGCCCAGCAATTCACCTGCAGGCACAGAGGCACTGTGATTGCTGCAGTTTGCCCTCCGTAAATAACAGCCACAGATTCCTGGAACATGGCATGTGTTGTTTGGCTTTGCTGGTGCATTTGGAGAGAGATGGACAACAACCAAGATGTGCCCAAACCCCCAGGAATTCCTTGGGTTTGTTGGTGCCACACTCAGCAGCAGCTGTGTTGACTGTGGAAACCATTTGGGACACTGCTGACTACTTAAAACACCACCTTGGTGAACTAAAAGGCAGAAGACTCTTTTAACTCTTGCTGGTTTTTCTTTAGCAAGCCATGTCTGATGAGCTCAGTTAAATCCCACCACTTTCCTTCCTTGTTTCAGTCTCCTCTACCCACCACCAGAAATCCAATTTAGCTCCAAGCATTTGCAGACTCTTAGCCCTGAAGCTGCTTTGCTCATCATAATCTTCATCCTGGGAAATCTTGTAGCCTGATGGACCTGGTAAAACGTGGAGGCAGAAGAACAACTCTGATCTCCAAACCTGCTGTGTGAGTGGCAGCCTGCCATGCTGGACCTCACCCTAGGCTGGGAACAGTGCCCTCATCCTTGGGAAAATCTCCCACTATAAATGCAAAGATAAGACCAGAAATCCGTGGTTTTACTTAGCACAATTAATCCCTCCCTGAAAAGCAACATTCCACGTCAAATCCATCGCGACCGCACGTACCTTATAATGCGACTCGGTCTCCTCTTCCTGAGTGGAACTGGAGGGAGATGGGGTGGCAGACTTGCTTCCCGGGGGCGAGGGGGAGCCGTGGGTGACCCCACTCCGGATGCCCATCTGGGAGATGAGCTGGGACTGGCTGAGGGCACCCATGGGGCCGCCCAGCATGCCGGGCCGGTTGAGCAGCGGCACTTGGCGGTTGGACTCGTAGGACGCGGCATCCGAGTGCACCATCTCCTGGATCTGAGTGAGGAGGAGATCACTTGTCACTACAAAATGTATTTATTTATCTATTTATTTATTTATTTGCCATGCTGCCAAATCACTTTAAGACTGATTTACTGTTTAAATTGTTCTACACGGCTGGGAAAGTCCTCCTTGAGCTCGTTGCCAAACAAGGCAAGAGCTGAGCACTGTGCACCCACTGCTGTGCCCTTGAGCCCGACAGAGAGGTGCTAAATCAGCTCTGTATGTGGGGCTGTGTGCCCAGAAGGTGCCCCTGACTGCCTCAGGGACTGCTGGTGGCTGGCACCTATCAGGAGTCTGGAAAAAAGGTTCATCAACAAGCAATTTATGGTGAAATCACCATGAGAAGGGAAGCTCCTCCAAGCCTCTGCCAACCTGGCCTTACACACTTCCAGGGATCCAGAGGCAGCCACAGCTTCTCCGGGCACCCTGTGCTAGGACCTCAGCACCCTCACGGGGCAGAATTTCTTCCTAATATCCCATCTAAACCTACCCTCCTATAACTTAAAACCATTCCCCCTTGTCCTGTCACTCCAGGCACTTGTCCAAAGTCCCTCTCCAGCTCTCCTGGTGCCGCTTTAGGCACTGGAAGGGGCTCTAATGTTTCCCCAGAGCCTTCTCTTCTCCATATGAGGATCCACAGCTCTCCCAGCCTGGCTCCAGAGCGGAGGGGATCCAGCTTTTGGAGCATCTTCATGGCCTCCTCTGGACTCATTCCAGCCCCTCTACACCAAGAAGCAAATAAGAGATGAGACGAGACGAGACGAGACGAGACGAGATGAGATGAGATGAGATGAGGACAAACCCTGCTGTTTTCTGCATCAAGACCCCATTTCCAGTTTGAATCATTTTCCCCAAATCCCTGTTTTCCCCCAGGATCCATCCTTGCTGATCTAGTAGAGCTTGGCTCCTGCACAGCCTCACCCAGCCAAGGAATGGGAGGGAGGCTACCTGTATCTGAAACATTTGCCAGACCTTTTCCCTTTTTCATTAATCTGATTAATGCTAACAGGAGTTTAAAGACCTGAGCTCCTGATCTGCCCACTGAGGGGCAATCCCTCGTTACCAGGGGAGCTTTGCCAACTCCATCAGCAACACACACAGAAGGAAACCTAAGGAAGACCTGTGAGGGCTCCATAGGCTTCAGAGGACCTAAATCCAAACACGAACCCAGATTTAATGCTGCAGGTCAGGAATCAAGGGCTTTACACCACACCTGACAGAATGTTCTGCTCTCATTTGGACTCTCCAGCAGTAGAGAAGCAGTGTCAGGGGAACAGCTTTCCCTGGATCTGCCCTTTTCCTGTATTAATTGTGAAGGGATTTAACTCACAGGAATTAAATATATTCCTGAATTTCAACAGCGTGAGTCCGACTGGGGCTGACCTAGGGGCCACACTGAATTGCTGCCCTTGGCTTTGGTGGTGTCAAGGAGGCAGCAGGGCTGGCTTCGCTCAGAGGCAAAGGGGCACAGAGCTTAACTATGCTCTGGTTAGGGGCAGAGAGATTAACTACAACAAGTTTTGTGTGCCCATGCCCTTAAAACCTTATGACGTGCCCTTGGTGTTTGCCTTACTATACTGAGCCTTTTTCTGGGATACTCTGTATCCTTGCCGACCTAGAAAATTCAGGAGGCTTACTGTCTAGTCTACACACGCTTTTTGGGTTCAAGTTCTATCAGGAGGTCATCTACGTACTGCAACAGCTGTCCTTCTGATGGAGCTTCCCAGGGTTCTAGATCTCTTGCAAGTTTCTCTCAAAAATATTGTGGGACTGTTTTAAACTTTTGCGGTAGGACTGTCCCTGTGAGCTGCGTTTTGCGCCTGCTTTTGGGGTTTTCCCATTCCAATGCAAACATTTTCTGGCTGGCTTCAGCCAGAAAGACAGCATCTTTTAAATCAGTAAACTAAGTTAGTTCAGGTGTTAAACATGTCAGCAAGCTGTATGGGTTTGGCACCACCAGGTGCAAGTCCTCAGTTATCTTGCTGACAGCTCGCATGTACTGTACTACTCGATGTGATCCATCAGGCTTTTTAACAGCTAAAATGGGAATGTTAAAATCTGATTGACACCCTTTAATAGTCCTAACTGCAAAAAGTTTTCAATTACTGGACTAATTATTTTTCTATCTTCCTTTTTTAGGGGGTACTGTTTAATTCTAACTGGTTGTTTTCCTTCTTTAAGTTTGATTTGCACTGGGGGTGCATTCTTTGCCTTTCTTAGTATATCGGAAGCCCATACTCTAGGAAACACCTGATTTTTTTGTCAATCTCTTTTTTATCTTCAGTTTTATCAATTGTTAGCATTAAATTTAATATTTATACATGCTGCTGATCTTTTAACTTCTAAAATAATCCCTCTATTCTTAAATGTAATTCTTGCTTTTAATTGCTCTGAAAGTGGGTCTGGGGCATTGGGCATGTATAAAAACTTACGAATCCTCTATTGTTTCTCCAATTTGTACTTTAATAGTTTGCAAAAATATGTTATTTTAGATTGTCCAGTTCCCCTTTTACCATAACATAATAATCTGTTACAGGGATTAAAGTTTTATTTGACACTGAGTATGTTGCCTCTGTGTTTATCAAAAATTCCATTTTCTTTTCTTTGTCCCCTAGCTTAATTATAGCCAGTGGGTCTGCTAGGGTGAGACCCTCCAGTCCTCAGCCTTCCTTGACATGTGCAACCACCCCTTCTCCTTTTCTGTTTCCTTTGTTTTGATTATCATCTTTTCTTCATTCTGGGCACTGATTTTTCCAGTGACCAGTTTTTTTACAAAATACACATTGGTCTTTTCTTAATTGGGGTGGACCTTACTTTGGTGGTCCTTGTCTACGTTTCTTTTTTTTATTTTTCTCTTACTACTGCTAACTACTGCTACTCATTTTTTATCCCTTGTTTGTATCCTTCTTTTTGATTGCTGAAAACTCTTTATGCTTCATTTAGTAAAGCTTTTAAGCTATCGGACGTATAACCTTCCAGGGATTGAGCCCGAACCACTCAGGGAGAGAGACTTTTTTAATTCTTCTAGCCACGGCTAAATCACACATTCACACACGGCGTTTTCTTTGCCCCCTCCGCTGACCAGGGCATACACCAGGTCTCTCTTTCCTTGCCAACCAGAGCACTCACACAGTGTCTCTCCCAGCTCCTATTGCAGGCAGAAATTTTTAACACAATCCACAAACACAACTCTCCTGTATCTCGAATTCCTAAGAGTTAAGGCTAAACTACTGCACCACCACGGGAGGGGAATTCTTTTCATTCGTCTTGCCACAGTTGAAACAAATAAATCACTTTTCTCCACACAGCACACGGCATACAGCACTTTCAAGCATTCACTCCACTCGCTTCGCCCGTCTCTCCGGCCCGAAAGTGAATCAGGGCTCCCTCTCGCCTTGGACTGAAGTACGTCTCCTCAATCGCTCACACAGTTAGGCCACAATCAGAAATAGCAGTAATAAACAAACCAGCAGCAGTAAACGAGGATTTGCCTAATTCTCCCCCAGAACTGCTAGCAGGCCGAACCTTCTGGCACAGCAAATCCCTCTCGCGGTCTCCGGACACGCCGCCGGCAGCCAGGCCCTTGTGTCGCTTGCGAGCAGCTCCAGCTTACCAGCAGCCTTACTCCTGGGACTTACCAACGGCCCTTACAGCTACGTGTATGCCTTACAGGCTGCTACAGGCTACTACAAGTTACTCTTCGCGATTTTGAAACATAAAACGTACCGTTTGTCCGTAATTTTCAGCAGGGTCTTGTCTGTCCCCCGCGACGAGCAGCTGGGGGTGGAGGCCCCTTTCCAGGGAAGGTCCTGGTGGCGCCTAGAGACGCCCACCACCCGGACTGATCTCGCAGCCCAGCAGAGAGTCTCCTGCCTGGCTCGCCAAAATGATGCAAATATGAAGCATGGACAAAAGCTCTCCAACTAAGTAAAGTTAGAAAAGGTATGTTTTTATTGACAGCGCTGGGGCACGGAGGACTCATGTCCTAGAGACATGTGTTGAATTCACAAAGCTTCGGTTCTCTGTTTAATCACAGAAGTTTTACATATTCATATGATTACTTCATACGCCTGTACATACACATTACTTAACCCCGCCTACCCCCGCTCTATTTAAAATGAGTTTAAAGTTTGACTACGCTTGCGCAGTTCTCTTCTAGAAATGGGTCAGCGGTCCTCTTCGTCATGGCAACCTCTTATTTCCCTCTTGCTGGCTGGGCAACCTGTCCCTTGGGCACGGTCTAAACCCCCTGACCAGGTTCTGGCCAGCTTCAGGCCCAGCTGCAGTCACGATTTCTTCATCTCCACAATATGATATTTTTCTTGTCTTGCTTTACAAACACCACTAAGTCAAGTAAATGATGTATTGTCTTAGCTCTAGCTAGGTCATCTAATAATTTGCTAGTATTTAATAATCTACATTGCTTCTACTCTTTTGTTATGTTCTACTCTTTTAACTCTTAATTTTCCTAGTTTCTTGCTTCAAAACCTTCTTATGTGTCTTACTGCAGAGCTCTGGCCTGCCCTGATCATAAAGACATCGAGGATGATGCAGCCATGGGGATGGACACCAGGCTTGGGCAGCACAGGAGGCACCACAGAGGCAATTTTCACATTTAAATTGAATTTGCAAAAGTCATGGGGAATGGGCCTGGGTGAGACAGGCTGTGGCAGGGACCATGCAAGGTGGGGACCCATCTGCTGGGCAGCCAGCCATTCCCAAACTCCAGCCAAAAAATGTACATTTGTCTTGGGTTTTGTCAGTTTAATCCAGACCTTTCATGTTGGAGAAGATCTGCCAGCTGCTAAGAAAAAGAATAATTTATTGTCCTAATTTTAAATTTAAATGAAGAGAAAGTTTAGAAGACGGGTGTTGGAGAAATGGGGAAGGCTATGAGATGTGGCTTAAAAAATTCTAAAATTTAAAATAGCTTGCTCGTGTTTCAGTCATGGTTGTCTCCTGAGGAAATACTTTATTAAGACAATTTTTTTGAAACTTTTATTATGTGGCCAATGGACCACAATGGCTCAGTTTATCCATTAAATATGTAATCATGCACTTTTTCTTTACAGGGCATGTTATTTATGCATCAGACCAGAACAAGTCCAGGAGTGCCATTATGGATATGGGCCACGTGCTGTAAATGCCTCTGAATATTTGCAGAAAAAAAACAGGAACCTGAGCCTGGCTCAGAAAACCCCTCCAGAAGCCCCATGCTCATAACAACCCCAGCACAGAACCCTTCTAAGTAGCAGAGACACAGCATGTTTCCTGGGACATCCACAGCATTTTTCCTGGGACATTCTTCTCCAGGGATATCTTAACCCAGATGCCTCCCCCCAATTTCTTTACATCATTAAAGGAACCCCATAGGAAGGATGGGGACAGACTTTTAATCAGGGCCTGTAGTGATAGGACAAGGGAGAATGGTTTTAAACTAAAAGAGGGTTGATTTAGGTTAGATTTAAGGTAGAAGTTTTTTTACAATGGAAGTGGTAAAACACTGGAACAGTTCCCCAGAGAAGCTGTGGCTGCCCCTGGATCCCTGGAAGTGCCCAAGGCCAGGCTGGACAGGGCTTGGAGCACCCTGGGATAGTGGAAGGTGTCCCTGCCCATGGCAGGGGGGTTGGACTAGATGACCTTTAAAGGTCCATTCCAACCCAAAGCATTCCACAATTGTATGATAAAAATGTGGTTTTAGTTGAATATTGTTGGTTCTTCTCTCCCTCTCCCACCCATCCAGGAGGTTCTGCAGGGCATGCACAGCTCCTCACATGCACCTTGCTGACCAGTCTGGAGCAGTCTGGGGCAGGAGCTGCCCCCACCATTTGGCACTCACTGCATTTCTCTCCACTTCCACCTTTTTTTTTTTTTTTAAATGCAATTTTGGAAGCAACACGCCAGGCTGCCACCTCCCCATGACTCCTGGTGACGGCTCCTGCCGTCCCCAGGAGTGGTGGAAAAGCCACTTGAGTTTTCCAGCTGTAAAATATCTGGAGTGAAAATGAAGGTGAGCTCTCTGTGTGCGGCACTGGAGCTCCTCAAATAGGATTAAGGGTGAGGATGGCTCTCACTCAAGCCAGGGAAAGGGTTATTCCTGCTTCCCACTTCAGGATCTTGCTGACACTGAGCTATTTCAGGGGCACCCGAAGCAGGGGATACACTTCCAAAAAAGACCCAAGGAAAGAGAGACCCAGGAGCAGGATTTTGAGATGATTCCCTGCAGCAAATGGCCTAATTAGGCAAGTTAATGATGAACGAAATTGTGATCATGGCAAACCAAAGTGAAAGGAGGAAATGAATTCAATGTTCCCTGTGTGAAACAGAACAACCTGGCCCTGTGGGATGCTATCCCAGTCCTGGGCTCAGTGGGGCTGTCCCATGCCTTTCTCCACCCCAAAGCACTCAGCAGACCCACAGAACCCGATGGAAACACACGTGGAATTAAATAACTGCCCTCCAAAAGTGACCAGCTGCTTCCCCAGGAGCGGAGGCTGTGAGAGCCAGGTCACATCCCCTCTCCATCCCAGGAATTCAGCACAACAAGCTCACCACGAGGTGCTGCAAGAGGCTCAGGATGGGTTTGTAGCCTGTGCTGAAAAGATGTTTTGCATCTCAGAGGAAACCCAGAGTGCAATGTTATGTAGTCATAGCTAAAGTAATTAAGTGCATCTTACTTAGCAGATTCCCAAAGGCTGTGCTAACTCAAAGACAGCTTCTTTTTTTCCACAATATTTCAATTCTTTTAATGAATATGCATATCAGGCCCATAAACGCTCCAGCTAATCCAGAGAAGGAGAGAAAAAGAGGCTGACAAACAGCACATGGTCCATGTTCCCTGTTTCTGGGGAGAAGGGGAATTCAGTGAGTGACAAATGCCGTGAGGAAGAGCCCGGTCAGCGACTGGGGTGCTCTGCTAACACAGCTAATGTTTCAAATGTGTCAAGCCCAGCTTCAACTGAACTGTTCCCCAAAATTCTAATGTAAAATGCAGATCTTTCCAGCAGTATGGGGTAGAGCACCAGCCTGCAGAGCTGGGGCTCAGCTCCCAGGATCTGGCAGGGATGGCTGTGTCATGGAATGGCCCCCTGCTAAATCCAAACTCCCAACCGCAGCCTTGAGGCAGGTGCCACCCCTAAAACCACCTCCTGCTTTTGCTTTCCGTGGATTTTTCCCCTCCTCCTCCTCCTCCTCTCACCTTCCTCGGCCTCGGCCACTCCCTGAGCAAGCCCCGTGTTCTGGTGGCAGAAGTACAAACCCACAGGTTCTGCCTTCCTGCCCCGTGCTGTGCTCTGCCTTGGAGCAGCGATGCTGCAAGTGCTCCAGCCCTGCTGCCTGCTTGGCTGGGCTGCAATCCGGGTGGGATCCGTGCCAAACCACTGGTGGTGCTACCCAAGGAGCAGCAAAAGGAGAAATTTGGCTGGACTTTGCCACACTGCACTGCACTGCATCCCCTTGAGATGAAGGGGGATGGCCAAGACAAGCAGGAGTGGGCAGCTGGGGGGGGCCCACATCACTCCATGTGCCAGGCAGGCCCACCAGGCTTCCATGTGGAGAAGGACCTTGGGGTGCTGGTGCCTGAGAGGCTGGACATGACCTGGGAATGTGCACTGGCAGCCCAGAAATCCAGCCCTGTCCTGGGCTCATCCCAGAGGGATTCTGCCCCTCTGCCCTGCTCAGGTGAGACCCCACCTGCAGAGCTGCCCCAGCCTGGGGGTTCCCAGCATCAGGAGGATGTGGAGCTGCTGGACAGAGTCCAGAAGCCACGGAGATGCTCCAAAGGCTGCAGCACCTCTGTTATTGAAACAGGCTGGGAAAGCTGGGGGCATTCACCTGGAGAAGAGAAGGGTCCAGGGAGACCTGAGAGCCCCTTCCAGTGCCTAAAGGACCTTATAAAAAGATGGTGACAGGCTTTTTAGAAGGGCCTGTTGTGACAGGACAAAGGGACTAAAAGAGAGATGATTCCGAGCAGATATACAGAGGAAATTTTTATAATGAAGGTGTTAAATACTGGCACAGGGTGCCCAGAGAAGCTGGGGCTGCCCCTGGATCCCTGGAAGTGTCCAAGCCCAGGCTGGATGGGGCTTGGAGCAGCCTGGGACGGTGGAAGGTGTCCCTGCCCATGGCAGGGGGTTGGAATGAGATATCTTTAAGGTCCCTTCCAACCCAACCCATTCCATGATTCTCTGACTCCCACCCTTCCCAGGGTCAGGTGGGAACACAGGTGGGCTGGGCTGAGCTAAGCTGAGCTGTCAGAGCCTTCCCCACCCAGGGTCTTCCTCTCCAGGCAAGGCAAGCAGCTCCTCCAGGGGCAGCCACCAGGCTCATCCACAGCACAGCTTCCCTCTCCTTGGGTCTGTTCCCAAGAACAAGCCATTATAATCACAATCAACCAGGGAGAAGAATTATCTGCTGAACAGCTTTGAAGCAAAGTTTTCCCAGCAGGCTTTTTCTGTATTGAAGTTTCAATGTAAACGCATCACCATAGCTGAAATACTTAAAGATGATTTACTTAAAAAAGAGTCAGAGCAGGAGAGAGAGGAGCTGATAAGAAAATATATCCCCAATTACCACCCCTCCTCTTCCCGATTTGTAACTGCTCCTAATAAACTTTCATGGTCTATGTAAAATGCTTTAGTGCGGTGACAAATTTCTGCTGGAATTTGAGATGTCTTGTTCAGAGTAATAGCTATCTCACACAGGTGCCCAGCTGCTATTGTAAAATCAGTAAGCATTTAATTGAAACAAATGACTATAATAATAGTACATTATCCCTGCAGGCTCATAGCCATAACAGTTTTAATTATTGAGTTAAGAGTCAAACTAATTTATCCTTTAAAGTAACAGCCACATCTTTGGTTCCACCGATCATCCTGTTAGGAACACGAGGGGAACAGTTGGAAAGGATTTAAAAAGGAAGTAATTTATTTTGGTAGAGGTGGGGGGACATTTATCACATGGCAGAGGATTTCTCTGTGCACTGGTGTTCCTAACTGTGTTTGTCACTTCCCTCCTGGATGTGTCCAGTTCCCAGAGGGACCCAGCACCCCTCTGCCAGCTCCTGGGGATCTCTACCCCCACCAGGATGCCATGGGGGGGCTTTGCTGGCCCAGCAGCAGCAGCACAGGAGCCCATGGGAACTGCTGGTGCCAGCTTTGGGGGTTTGGGCAGACAGAAATTTTTTTGATCTATTTTGAAATTACAGTTTATCTTCATCGAACACAGTGGAAAAAAAGGTTTTACAGACTCAAGATTGCAAACACGATCTGAAGGAGCATCTCTGAACTTGGAGCCGGGCAGCAAAGAGAAAGAATCCACATCCATGGTTTTAAAAAAGCATTTCCGAGACACAGACATGCCCTGGGGCAGATTTGAAGGCACGGCTTTCCCCAGCCCTTGGTTTCATGAGCCTTCCTGCTTTTGTTGTGGTGGCTGTGACACGGGGGATCTAAAGCACCCCTGTGAGCCCGTGGGGCACCACACAGGGAGGGGATGGAGAGAGGAGGGCTGCAAGGAGGTGGGGAACCCCTCCCTGTCAGAAGCTGCCCAGGGGGGTAGATTCACTTGTCACATCACCCTGTGGTTGATTCCTGGAGCAAGCCCAGAATGCAGCTTCCATGGCCAGCCTGTGCTGCCAGCCCTGGAGCTCACAGCCCTGGAGCTCAGCCCAGTCCTGGAGCTCTCAGCTCTGGAGCTCTCCACAGCCCTGGAGCTCACAGCCCTGGAGCTCTCAGCCCAGTCCTGGAGCTCTCAGCCCTGGAGCTCTCAGCCCATCCCTGGAGCTCACAGCCCTGGAGCTCTCCACAGCCCTGGAGCTCTCAGCCCTAGAGCTCTCAGCCCATCCCTGGAGCTCACAGCCCATCCCTGGAGCTCTCAGCCCTGGAGCTCTCAACCCATCCCTGGAGCTCTCAGCCCATCCCTGGAGCTCACAGCCCATCCCTGGAGCTCTCAGCCCCGGAGCTCACAGCCCTGGAGCTCTCAGCCCAGCCCTGGCCAGACTGCAGGGAGGGCTCTCACAGTTTGTCCTTCCCCAGAGCACCTGCAGAGCCCCATCAACCCCTTCCTGCTCTGGCCAAAGACAGAGAGCTCAGCACTCTCTCCATGTTCCCCACCCTGCCCATTGCTCCGGATGCTTTTTGAACATCTCCCTCAGCAGTGCCCACCCAAAGCATCTCACACCCCTTTTCCAGAGCCACCATCTATAAGGAGAAGAGTCCTCACCTTGAAAGCCCTTTTTTGCTCCTGCAAGGGGAGCAATACTGTTTTCCCAAACACATATTCTTTATTGGAGATCAGTTTACTAGGCCATGCCAAAATCTCTGCATCTCTGCCTTCTGCCACTTTCCTGCTCACTGCATCATCATCTGCCAGCGCCACTGGCAATTATTCAATGCTTCCTTTGGCAGAAACATAAAAAACTTCCAGCAAGACAGAGTGACAATCCAGCCCACCAAACCTGTGCAACACTTGGGTTTGTATTGTTCAACCTCCTCAATAGATTTTGTGTTTCCAAGTCAAATGTCTTGCAGATGTCTAAGTGTGTTATGTTAACACTGTTACCTCTATCACCCAAACCTGTAATCTCATCAAAAAAGGTATCAAGTTAGTTTGACAAGATTTGTTTTCCATCAGCCCATGTTGATTGGCATTAATTATATTACCTTCCCTTAATTCTTTATTAATTGAGGCCTGGATCTGCCACTCCATTATTTTGCTGAGGATTGATGACAGACTGACAGGTCTGTAATTACCAGGGCTGTTCTGTTTCCCTTTTTAAATATTTGCACATTAGCTCATTTCAAGTCCCCCAGAGCTTCCCCAATATTCCAGGAATTATTAAATACCAGCATTAGCAGAGCTCCTCAGTCAGTTATATGAAGCCATGTACAGACAAGCTCAGCCTGATGGCTTAGAGGGAACCTGAGCAGACAAATATGAGAAAAGAAACTTTTCTGGTATAAGTGCTTTAAATAAAACCCTGATCTTTCCAATGAACGTTGGCAGTTTCAAATGCAATTCTCTCAAACATGAGGCTTCATGTAAAGCCACACAATGTCCCCAGACAAAGCTCCCAGGGCTTCTCCCAGTTGTGGTTTCAGCCACCTCGAGGTGTCAATAACACAGCTCCAGACCTATCCTCCATCCCTCTGCATCCCTGGCTGGGATGCTCCTTTTAAAGGGAAAGACTAAAGTATTGTAAGGGCTTGGCCCGTCCTGAGTCACAAATTCCAACAGCTGTGCGATGGTGGAGAAACCAAACAGCTGAGATGGGCACCTAGCCTGCAGAGAATGATGGAATCACTGAGGCTGGAAAAGCCCTCTGGGAGCTCTGAGTCCAACCCTTAACCCAGCACTGCCAGGCCCACCACTAAACCATGGCCCCAAGGGTCACATCCACATGCTTTTTGAGCACCTCCAGGCATGGTGACTCCACCACTGCCCTGGGCAGCCTGTGCCAGTGTTTGACCAACTTTCAAGTGAAGAAACTTCCCTAAATATCCAACCTGAACCTTCCCTAGTGAAGTTTGAGGCTGTTTCATACAGCTGAGCTCTCGCATTCCAGCAACCCCACCTGAGCTGCACTGTGGAGACCCCAAGGCTGACCTTCCAGGGACACCTCCCACCACACCTGGGCACTCAGAGCCTTCCACTGATGCTTTTTTTTGGGTGTTTTGCCTCTTCACTACAGAGTCTTAGGGGGAAATGCCCTGGGATGGGCATTTCAATGTTGAAGGGAATTTCAGCATTCAATGCTGAAGGGAAGGAACTGCTGTGACTATCTCCACGGGGACTGGGAGAGAGATAGCATGTGTTCCATGACAAACTCACTCTCCAGGGTCAGGGATGAGCCCAACAGCCCAGCAAAATGCAAGCAAAATTCTGGTTCTAGTGGCAAAACCCCATGTCTGTTGGAAGGTGCCCCTGCCCATGGCACGGGGCTGGAAGTGGACAGTTTTTAAGGTCCCTTCTAAGCCCAACCATTCCAGGATTCAGTGATGTGTCTGGAGGAGGAGGGGTGCCCCTGGCACTGGGAGAGCAGCTGGGCTGTGCATGTGCTCCATCAGTTCTCAGATGGAGAACTGTCTGTAAATAACATCTTCAATAAACTCCGTTTTTTTTAAAGTACATTATTTTACGGATAAAGAACAAGCCTGATAATTCAGTGAACATGTTTGCAAATAATCTATCCCATTAATTTCCAGCCTGTTTTCTGAATGCATTATTTAGTGATTTTGCAAAACCCATTTGTAGAGGAAGGGAATTGATGGCTTATCCAGGCATAACATCGTAACACCAGCACCAAAAGCTGGGGCTAGAATTCCCTGGAATGGTCACTGGGAGGTAATTAAACAGCAGCAGACCCTGACCCCCCTCTTTCACAGCCCATGGGGGGTACAAAACTTAATAAAATTGTCACACCCCCTACATGTGCATTGGAAAGACGGGGAGAACCAGCTATGGAGGGGGATAGAAGCAAAAGGGGCAGATGATAAAACCTTCATGGGGGAAGGTGAGGGACTGAGGGGGCCAAAATGGTGCTGGGAGCTGAGAAGAGTCTGCACCAGCCCATCCAGAAGAATTTCCTTAATCTGGATTTCTGTCTCCACATTCGAGGTGGATGGAGGAGCAGACAAACTGTCTCATGGATTATTTTTGTTACATTATTTGAGTGTAATGATGAGCAAAGCCATCCCAAGCAAGAGGAGAATACCTTGCAGTATCAAAACTGTTTATCCATTAGATTTTCTTTAATTTCTGTCTTTCACTTTTCAATCCCAAAGCCACTGGTGAAACATGGAGTCAGAGGTCAGTGTTAAAACCTTCCACAATAAGTACCCCTATAAACAGAACTTGCTGCTTCCCAAGGCTGGGGTTAGACCCCACAAGTGGTTTGGGGCTAGAGGTGGTCCCTTGCCACATGTCTGAGGTGCCCTTTTGTTCATGAATGGGAATTTAGGATTCTGCTAAGCTGTGCACTCCGTGGGAGCATCACCTGCCCACCAAAGCCATCCCACAGGTCAAGGACAGGATTTGAGACACAAATAAATCTCTGAGCAGAGATCTGGTGTCATGTAAATAACCTCAGGCATTTACAAACAAAAGGGAAAGCAGGAAAACACTAGAGACAGAAAGTTTATCCCATCTTCAGCTCGACAGAGATTCCCTGGGGATTTTGCTCTTCCTGGTGGGTTACCACATCCCTGATGATATTAGATGTTTAACATCCTGTGTTACAGCTCAGCCTCCTTCTTACAAGACTTTGAACTGCTGGGATGGACAAAAGTTCTGCTCCAGGTGGGTCGGAGGCCAATAATTTCATTTAATTGTTGTGGAAGCAGCATGGGCAGGCCCAGAGTGTGCTCTGCTGCGTGTCCTTGCCAAGGCAGGATCACACTGAGCCCTTCCCCATCCTGCTCCCCAGGGAGAGCACCCTGGAGCACCCCTGGGCTCCACCTGGTGATAACCATGGAACTGTGCCCAGCCTGGCAGGGCAGCAAGAAGCTTCACTTTGGCTGGAGAAGATGCTAGATTGTGTAAATCCAAGAGTTTTGCTTCTCAGGGAGATAAAAACTAACATTGGCAAGAGCACCTGCAGCTCCCATGGGACCCATCTCACCCACGGCTGCACAAACATTCCCCCATGCCAATGCTGGCCCCCTCATCTCCCCCAGCATTTATTGCCCCCTCCCTGTGCTTGTGCAGCTGATTGAAGCCTTTCTACACTCCCAGCTTCCCTTTGCTTTATGTCTCTCCTGGCTCTTTTCACACATTTTAGATATTGCATTCACATAAAGCAATAGACTCACAGGTAATGAGAGACCTCCACGTTTTATTGCATGGAGCATTAAAAAAAAAGGAGAAGGAGAAGAAGGGAAAAAGAAGCAATTTTAGAACACAACAGGAAACTGGGAAGACTAGATAGAAAACTCATCCCAGTGGGATTAAACTCTGTGAATGAATTTTAATAGGTTTTTTTTTGATTGCAAAGTCTAACAGCCCACTCTTCAAGCACCATAAGAAACGCTGCAGCATTAGAAAGAGTTGAGTCCCCAGTGCTGATCCCACATCTGCACACAAACCACAGCTCCTCTGCACATCTGCAGTGAGCTGCCCCCTTTTTGCCCCCACTCTGCAGGCAGATATTGCTGGGATTATTGTGTTAGTTTGTAATAAGTGTTTCATAAGAGTCTCTTATTACCAGGAATACAAGCATGCAGGGAAGGAGGATGGCTCTGTGGCTGCATAGGGGTTGGGAAACTGTAGGATTTTCAAAGCCCAGCTCTGCTGGTGCAATTTGAGATAAAAACTGAACCCCCAGCATACCAGTTCTCCACCAGCACAGGGATGCTCCTGCCCTGCAGAGGGGAATCTCCAAGAACTGCAGGATGTGCCATGACCTTGCTGCATCACACAAACTGTTACCAGGAGGCACAGTCTGTTATCTTCCTGCCTTTAATTACAGCAAATGCTGAACACTCTTAAAATAGGTGTGAAAAGCCCAAATGACTCTGTACTACAAAATGACTTGCAGGAGGGAACAGGGAAGGGAAACTCCGACTCCCACCGCAAGAGCTAGATGCTGTAACTTCTGTTCTGACTGCTGACAATGGCAAACCCATCTCATTTCTTAGCCAGCCCATACAACTGCGGCTGCTCTTCTAAGTTACAGACAGGCCAAAATCTACATACAAGCAGAATTGAAGCCATACAGACACAGGAAGTGCTCACTTAGGTTCCAGCAGCAACATTAACCTGAGCTGCTGCTCTGCCTGCGCTGTGCAATGCGGTTTATTCAATTAAATGTACTGCATTAAGGGAGACCAGGGGAAGAATATTCAGTCCAGAAGTGTCTCTGTCCTCTTGGGCTTCCTCATGATGGATAACAAGCACCTCAGAGATTCATTTATTTCCTTCTAACACCCAGACAGACACTCAGTTCCTGGAGGTGCAATATGCCATATTAAGTGAGGTTTGGGTCTGCCCAGGACTGGGTTGTCACAATAACAAGTGTTCCTACTGCCAGTCCTCATTTAATCCTGGTAGCAGCAGGGATTCAGGCCCTCACAAACACTTTCTTCCCTCCCAAAACATATAACCCCAAGTGGTAAGCCAAGAGTAAAGCATAACCCCATTAAAGGCTTGATTTTTTCCCCTGGGATTACACGCGGCACTGGGGAGCTTGATCAATTGAGCCTTGAGATTTAATCAATACGTGCCAACAACAACATTACTGCATTCCAGCCATGCTCCCCATTCATCACCTTAAGTAACTCCAGTCACCCAGAAGACAAAGGCACTAAAGCAGCAATTAAAGTCTTTGGGGAAGTCTGAACGCAGCCGGAGGCTCCTGGGACAGCCCTGGGTGTTCCACGCTCCTGAAGGAGCTTCCACCTCCAGCTCAGGCACATTCCCTCGCTGCCAGGCTGTTGATTAGATGGATATGGCAGGACTCAAACGCAACAGAAGATATTTCAATTAAAAAAGTGATCGTTATTTTGCCTTGCACGTTGTGTCACCAAAACATTTTGGATGGCTCACCACGCTCGGCGCCGCATTTGCATTTCCATCTGATCAGACACCGAGGACACGTGCCAGGCTTGTGTTTACATTCCAGATAAAGTCACATATCCCAGCAATCTCATTAACCTGCTGCCCTGGAATTAAACAAAACCACCTGGAAAGGCAGCGCTTTCCTCCCCGACGTGCGCCGCAAGGCACCTTCGGATCCTCCCAGCCAGGCTTTGAGCCTGGGCGGCTGCACGGAGGCGTGAGGATTTATGTTCCCTGGAATACTTCCCAGGTTTTTTCTGGCCAGGGAGTTTCAGCGCAAGTGTCGAGGTTCTGCAAGAGCTACAACTGTGTCTGTACATATGGACAGGTTCTGGGGACAACCAGCAAGGTGAAGGGATGGCTTAGAGGGAGCAGGTGGAGGGGAAAGCGCAAAAAATATTCACACTTTCTAAGGGCTGAGCATCAGCTGATGAGGAGCTCAGGCCTCTCTGCTGTTGAGGACATTGCTGTCCCCTCGTTACCTGAGCTCAAAGCCATGTTGTCAGTGAAGCCCCCAGCCCCTCACAGGCACAGGGCTGGTGCCCTCCTTGGCCTGGATATGGATAAAAAACAGGGACTCTGCAGCCCTCTCCCTATGGGCAAAAGGGCCAATCTCTCCCAGAAAAAGCCCTTTAAAAACTTGCCAGATAGAGACAGAACCATCCGTGTTTGGCTCTGGAGAACGCAGCAATCTCAGCTCCAGCTCTGGGGTTTACACTTGTTATCTCCACACATCCTCCTTTCTGAAACAAAACCCTAAAGCTGCTTATAGGAGACAACTGCCAAAAACTTTTATCACTCTCACAGACTTGTTTGCCAGGAACAAACAATATTGCCCAAGTAGCCACGAGTGGATCAAAGAGGATGAGCAGCAGCACATAGATCTGGGAGGAGTTCCAGCAGGATTCTGGGATCCAGCTTGTAGGAGGGGATTTGATCTCATTGGTCTCAGCTTCCCCGGCTGGAAATGGAATAAAGGAATTGCTCCAGACCCAAGATGGGCAGACCCAAGATATGTCAAATGCTGTGTCGTGATGGATGAGATTTGCAAAAATTAAGCCATTCCTTACTTGCAATTCTCTTTTCCTGGGATGCAGAAGATGAAGAAGAGCCAAATATATTATCTGGGAAGAAAGGGTTACTTTTCAATCGAAAATTAATGCACTGAATTCTGAATTAACATGTGGGATAATTAAAACCATCTTTCCAATGAATTTATTATAGGATATACAAAGCTAATTATAAATTCTCTGTTGCTTAATCCCTTGCAGTTTGCTAATGCAGCGTTGAAATCTCTTTGGCCACACTTGTTTAAATTATTCATTAGACACAGCAACAGTTGTGAACTGTAATTTAAATTGGCATCTCATGAATATTCAATCAATACAATAAACACTGGAATGTTTTACTGCACACTGCTCGATAGTTTGTGCTGGAGCTTGTGTTGACACATTTTTATTAACTCTTTATAAAGGTGTTACCTATTTATGTCACTGATTACAATGAGAATTAAAAGTCCCACTCATAAATATTTGTGTCGTTGTCTTAAGAGAGACAATGTAATTAGGCAAAGCTTCAAAAGTCATAATTAATATTGGGCGGCTCTCCTTGCCCCCCTGGTTGCCTTGAACCCGTGGACTGGCAGGATTGCAAAGCCTGGCACGTGTGGCCACGTCACAGCTTTGGCACCGCAGCTTTCCCAACTGCCCAGACCAAACTCGGGTGACACCTGTGGGGTGGCCCCGAGTCTGAGCTGGCACCCCAGCAGCTGTGCTGTGCCCTGCTCCCACTGCACAGGAGAGAGAAACACAGAGATAACTGGAGATACTGGGAATATTTGCTCTCTGGTCTCCAGCCTTTGGCCTGTCAAAATTAGGAAATAAAACGCAGCCACCATAAAATCCCTACGTGCGGCAGCCTGATGGCTCTGCAGCACCTTATAGGCTTTTAATGGGGCATTTTTAGCAGCAACCCTAAAAAGTCGTTCTCAAGAGGCTGTACAATTCCGTGTGGGTTTCTATTTCAAGCCTGAGTGTTTTCATTTCAAAGCGAGTTCCCTCTCTGACCGAGACTGCACAAATGACATCGTGGGACTCGGCGGCTGCGGCTCCTCAGCAGCACTGCACAGCACACAAGGTTAGTTTAGAAATTAAAACATTCCTCCCCCCACCAATGGGGGGAATATTCCCTCCTTGCAAACACGGTTGGTGACATGAGCCCGAAGGTATTGGAGGTTCAGGCTCTCCCAGGGCTGCCCAGTGTTCCCAGCAGTGTGGTGAGCTCCAGGAAAAACCCCTGGAGGACTCAAATGTTCCCTCCTGGGCACTGACTTCCACCCTCTCAGATCAGAGCTGCCAGGTGAGAAATAACAGCAGCCATTGCCTTATTTCCAGAAAAAACAGGAATGTTCTTCTGGAGCGAGCACGGGCCAGGACTTTCTCTCGGACACACCAAACCCTGCTGCCTTGCTCAGGGGATAATATCGCTGTCCCTGTGTCCTGTGGGGTAATCTCATTAGCACGTGGATGAAGAGAAAGCCCAAAGGCCAAGCAGCTTATCCCAGCAGGAGATTTGGCTGATGGCTGCTGTGCCCAGGAGCTGCTCTGCAGATCCCATGCCCCGAGGTGAGCACAGGGTGCCCAGCAGCTCCCAGCCCCTTCCAGAGACATCCCTGCCAGGGGCCTTCACTCCCGACCCCTCCTGGATGCCAGGAGTGATTTTTCTCTGCCAGGAGGGTTGGCAAAGCTAATGAATATTCACAGAGTGTTAAACGCTAATTACCGATGGCTCAGCTGAGCAAACGATTTCAAAAACACAGAAGTTTAATGAAACAATGTTTTTGCAAACTTGTTTCTGAACCAATGCATTTTTGTGGCTTGGGATCATTTGAAGGATTTTAGACCCAGTTTCAAGGAAAGTGAGGCCCACACGTGTTTCTTCTCCAGAAGAGTATTTGGATGTTCCTAACCCTGAAATGTGTTCACGGTACCTCCTGCAGACAACTACAAGTATTTTACACACAGCTTTACTTCCACCAGTGGGGACGGTGGATTGGTGCCGACCACCCATGGCTCCACTGGCAGTACTCACCCTGCCAAACTTAACACTCCATCACTGATCCTACTGAAAGATTTCAGGCATTAAGACAGTTTTGTATCCATTCCTTTTTCCATATTATGCCACAGAACTCAATGCTCTGTGCAGCATTTGCTTGCTGAAATCTGAATGTGACTCCTTGTGGGGAAGATTATTCCTTCCTCTATTCCCCTGTGTGCACAGCAGGAACCACCGTCTCCTCTGTGATCCTTGCATTCCGTTTTTTCTACCCCCTTGTAGGACAAAAGACTGTTTTGGCATCTCTTAATTAGGGCTTTGTGGCTGGCAGATCATCTGTTCACCTCAACCTTTATTTCCAGTGACAGAAAGCATCCGACTGTTCCGCTCCTCTGTTGTGATCCCTCTTGTTCCAGATCACCCGCCTGTGAGTCAGCTCAGGGCTCTGCACCCGCTGTACTTCCCCATAAATTAGTAAGTGATACCTTGGCTTCAGTAGCAAGAGTCTTTCAGGACTAATCTGTGCATTTTTGTTGGTGTTTTTTCCAGCTGTTTCTCGTGTACCACAGCTGGCATCTCATTTCAGCCTCGCAGTGGAACACAGACAATCCTGACACTTTGTACTGCTGATGCCTTTTTTTTTGATCCGTGAATAATTTTCTCTGCCACAGCAGCAGCTCTCCCAGAATACCAAAAGCCACGCACTCTGCTGTAACCATATCAATCCAGCTCTGACGTGAGTCGGAGAGCTGCAGCGCTCCCAGTGATGTCAGTGCATGATTCAGACATGTTTTCCTTTATGCTCCCAGATCCAGGGCTCATTCTGCTTCCCTGAGAAAGGGGGAGCTGGCTGAGCTCCTACAGACTCTGCCATCATTCACCCAGCCTTGCAATCTGCACTCATATACACTGGGAAAAGCCACTTTGATCAGCTTGAAGCCCTGAGGGTTGGGAGTGGGTAGATCCTCATATCCAACACCCTAAATGGGGTGGGTCATTACTGTGTTCCCTTTGGATCTCCTCATCTCGTGGCCCAAGTGAGACTGATGGCCCTAACAGCTGCCTCCACCCCAGCAGCAGGATCTGCAGAGGCAAGACGAGCAGTCCATTGAAAGTAAAATCTGGCAGGTTTTAAACGTAGGAGAAAGTGGGAAGGAAACTCCCAATCCATGGAAGAATTTTCTTGAAATTTTTTTTTGAACGAATTTTTTCTTGAAAGTCCTTGAAATTTTAGCGAACACGAGTGTCAATGTTTCCCTTTAAAATGCTCCCTCAGCTGGATGGGATTGATGCCCAGCTCCAGACACACATGGAACACACAGCTCACCCAGCCAGGGCTGGGCTGAAGCACCGTGGTACAGACGAGGCTCTTGGCTGCCCCGACCCTTCAGAAGCACGAGGTGAAGGCAGGGAACCTCCCTTGCTGCACAACTGCAGGGTCGTGTCCTGCTGCTTTGCCTTTGCAGTCCATGCTGCAGGATAAAACTGAACCCCCAGCAGCACCAAGGAATGATGCACCAAGGAATGTCCCCTCGTGTGACGCCAGCAGGAATGCTGCCAAGATTTTTCAAACATATTAATGGCAAAAGGCAGCGTAGAAATAACATCAGGGGATTCCAGGATGGGGATGATGGTGTCCCCTCACAAGCAGGGACATGGACAAGGCAGAGGTGATTAATGCATTCTTTGCCTCTGTCTTCAACACAGATGATGGACCAGGGGGTCTCAGTGCCTGGAGCTGGAGGATCAGGACTGTGAGAATGATCAACTCTCAGCTGATCCGGAATTGTGCAGATCAGCTGCTCCAGCTTGATCTCTACAAATCCATGGAGCCTGCTGAAATTCATGGGAGAATCCTCAAATTGCTGCTGATGTCATCACAAAACCTCTCTCAATGATTTTTGAGCAGTCTTGGGAATCCAGAGAGGTGCCAGCTGACTGGAAGCTGGTAAACATTGTCCTGATTTTCCACGATTCCATGAAGTTCCTTTCTTGTGTATCAGGTGAAGAGGTTGCCAATCACAGCTATCCTCTGTCCCTTCAGCCCCTTCCCCCTGCACCTCAGCTCCTGCTCATCCCACCCCAGCACTGCCTTGTTCTCTGAGGACAAGGATTTTGTTCCCAGCTCCACGTGTTCCTTGCCATGTTCACGTCTACTCACGTCTCTTCAGAGTGTAGCAAAGGCAGAATGTGAGTTTTTTACTAACCTTCACTTCCAACATGAAACTCTTCCTGGAAAAATTCCCTTGTGTGCAAACACAGGCACCCAAAATGTGGGTGAAATGTGTCGGAGCTGGGGGTCTGGTCCTCCCCGAATCCCTGCAGAGACATTTGCTTCATCCCAGGGAAGATATTTCAGACAGTTCAATGAATCACACTCCAGGAGAGCTTCTTACTGTGAAAGAAACCTGGGGGACTCATTCAGGCCCACCCTGGGTATCACTCCACAAAGTTGGCTTATTAATGTGGTGTTTTACACCTTTGGAATGTTTCCAACAAAAAACCCAGGCTCAGTACTTAGTATTTTTATAGTTGACAGTAAACACTGACACTGCCCTGCACTTGGGAATCTCATTCTTGACTTTTGGCTGAAAAGCCTGTTTTTTTCAGTGAGAAGTTTTTTCTCTAAGGACTCTGTAAGCTGCTGTCCCTTAGAGACTTTTCATAACTCAAGAAGGGCTATGTCTGTACTCAGTGCCTCTGGCCCAATTTCCACCAGGGCAGGGGATTTCTCCTTCTTTCCTCTATGTTCCTTGTTTTGGCACTGAAGAAGTCACCTAAATGTACAGTGACAAGGTGGCCTCAGTTTCCCCACGGTGGAGAAATATCCTCAAGCACTAGGGGAGGCACAGGTCGGACAGCAGGAAGAACTTCTTCACTGAAAAGGAGGTCAAGCATCAGAACAAGCTGTCCAGGGAAATGTTGGAATCACTATCTCTGGAAGTGTTCAAAAACCATATAGATGAGGTGCTTTGGGACATGGGTTAATGGTGGGCATGGCAGTGTCAGGTTAGTGATTGGACTTGATGATCTTAGAGGTCTTTTCCAACCTAAATGATTCTATGATTATATATGAAATACTTGCATTCCTATTCAGTGATAAACACAAGGAAGAAGTAAACTAGGAAAACATTTTTTAGAGGAAAGAGTAAGCCCAACCTTCCCTGAAATAATGCTGTGTCCTGTAATTTTGGCTCCCAGCTTTGACAAGACTGACACATCTGTGTGAGGGAGAATCAAGTTCCTAAGGTCTGGTTGCAATATGTATTGATTTTAATGATCCATGATTTTAAATTACTGTAGATGATGGACTACAAAGAAGCCATCTTGCTACAGCCATAATTGCAGTTATTCCTCTAATTTGTCCCCAGTGAACCTTCAATGTGAGCTATAACTGAGGGCCAGTTATTATTATTCACGGTGTACACGGCATCTGAGTGTGCCAAGTGATTGATTGGGTGCTAAAAATATTACTGGTTGTTTCCTCACACCTATTTATAGTGATCATGTGGCAACAACAACACAAGCACTGCAGGAGTGTAAATACAATGGAACAGGATTTAAAATCACTGCAAGAACCCCACTCCCAAATTGCAGTAGCCTCCAGCCAGATCCACTTCCACCCATGAATCCTCCAAGCACAGCTGGATAACTGAGTTCAGCATCACAACAGCAGGGAACACAACAGCAAAAAATCTGGTTGTAATAACTAAAACCTTTGACCACTCAGGGGCAACAGTAAAAATCAACATGAAATTCACAGGCACCAGCACTTCCAGAGCAGGGCAGAACTTCTCGGTGAATGGCTCAAATAAATCAGCATGGCTGAATTGCTGCTGACTGCACTAAAGTCATTGTACTGTGTATGACTTTTCTACTTCAGTGAGAAAGCAAAGCAAAAGGGAATGAAGCAAACTGTCACTCAGGAGAATTCCAGCTCCCATCAACCATTATGGATCAGGAAATCCAAACTGTCAAAGGGACCTCAATTTAGTCCTGGATTTTTGAGGCATAAGATGCAAAGCATAAAATCAAAAGGCAGGACTGGCACAGAGAGAAGCTCTCCTGTGCAGACCTAAAATCAGTGCACAACAGCCACGTGTACAGACAGGGACACACAAACCAGCCCTTGCATGTGCAAGGAGCTCGGGAACACAACTCTGCGTGATCCTAGCAGATCCAGGCTCTTTTCCATCAAATTCCTTGGAAATCCACATCAGGGAGGTTCTATCAGGTCACATTTCATCAGTGCTCTGTGACTGAGAAGCCAGAGACAAACCACGTTTAAAAGAAGTCCCACTTGCTGGACTTACTGGCAGAATTCCACACGGGAGCCCTTCCACAAGCAGCTTAATGTTACAGGTCTTGACTGTAAAACGAGGAGCCACGGGGTGAGCAGGGGAAACGCTCACCTCCTGCTGCTCAGCCACACACACATCCCGGGAATCAGCAGTGGAATGCTCTTCCACTTGGCATCAATACAGTCTTCTCACCAGGGCAGAGTACTCTGTGTTGAACTTGGGCTTCCAGCCTTCCCGGAACTGCATTTCTGCCTTGTAAAGCAGCATGGCCACGGCAGGACTACATATGCTCCATTACAAAAGAAGGACTTTCAGAATCAGCCGTACCCCAGGTGGGACAGGGATGTCTAATCCACCTTGTGATGTTCTTGGAACAGATTGTAGGGATTCCTGGCACAACCAGGACTCCACCAATTCAGTATTTGCTTTGGTGGAAGGATTTAATCCCCTTTTTTTTCTGTCTTGATCTCTGCTGTTTGGGTTTAATTCTTAGGACAGCTCTCAGATTCTCTGTAGATGCTGTAGAGCATCTCCTGGCCTCCATGAGGGGGCTGAAATACTGGTGGAACAGGCAGATGATGAAGAAGAAATGAACCACCTGAGGAGGACAAAGCTGAGTAAGAAGTGCTGGGTCCTCTCAGTGAGCTGATGGGATGGAGGCAATAGGAGGACCCATAAGCACAGATCTTTGTGTCCTACAGCCTGCAGTTTGGAGGCCTTAAAATTAACCTTCTTCTTCACTTACAGCTGCCTGGCATGTAAGACACCCCAGGAGAGACCTGGAGTAACTTCTCGGGCCATGAAGACAGTTCTGCCACCAGCAAATATTTGCTCAGCGTCCACAGAAGCTCTGACCTTCACAGTGTGGTTTATTTCTGGACCTTTCACCTCCCACACAGGGGCCTAACTGTACCCTCACCTCTGTTAGAGGAAAAACAATCCCAAATGTATTTTCTTATGGGGCAGTTGTAAGGGGAGGGAGGCTGTGCTAGCCACAAATCCTATCACAGAACATCCTGAGCTGGAAGGGAGATGCAAGGAGCACTGAAGTCCAGCTCCTGGCACTGCACAGGACAGCCCCAAGAATCCCACCCTGTGCCAGCATGAGACACGAGCTTGAAAAGGAATGGATTTCCCAAAAGAGAGAATCAGCCAACACTACCAACCAAGCCAAGCTCAGCTGGCTGCGGAGGCTGAGCTGACCTGCCCCTACCTCATCATGCTGGGTGAGGGGGAAGGTGCCTTCCACCTCATCGAGGTGCCAAGACATGGAAATCAAAGCAAAAGCTCAACTCCAGTTACTGATCCCAGCTTTAGGTCGTGTGGGGGACAGCTGGGCAGGGACTGTGTCCCAGCTATCCCATTTTCTTCTCTCAGCAGAACTGGATCAGTCCTTGGTTCAGCTCAACAGGAACATGAAAGTTGACAGGACTCTTTTTGCAAGGGAAGTGATTTTCCTGCAGGTAAACATGTCTCCTCCTTCCCCAGATTAATGCCAAGCAGATGGCCAACTGTCTGTAGACTGCTGCTAAAAAACACAGGCTGAAATCATCCAAGGGTCTCTAGGACAGACAGAGAGAACTGATTTAGAACTGGAAACGTGCCACGAAGAAGCCCAACCAGCATGAAACTTGGAGCTGTGTGCAGGATTGTCTCCAGCACTGGGCAGAAACCTTCTGTGGTGGAGCAGGTGGGTTGGCAGTGGCAGATGGATGTTTTGCACCAAGGGCACAAAACCTGTGCTAACAACTAGAGCTGGGCTCTTCCAGAGTCCAGTCCTGCCTGTGCAAGCCAGGCCCACATGGAAAGTGCACCTTCAGGGAGGTGGTTCAGGAAGGCTGGTCTGTCCCAAGGGGTTGGCAGCAGTAGGAATTAGAAAAAAGGTACTGGGACAGACCTTCTCTCTATGTTAGAGGTGATGTTGATGAGATATATTAAAAATGTTTTGAGTAACAAGGAGTTATTAATACTACGAGGTTTAATTTGGGAATGTGCCCAAATCTCCACCCCTACTGACGCCTTCTCGAGGCTGACCTGGAGCAGAGACTGGACAGGGCAAAAGGATAAGGCAGGGATTTATTAAAAGGCCGCCATGGGCACACCTGGGCAGCACCAGAGCCCAGCTGGGCCACGCCCAAGATGCACCTGAATGGTCACAGAATGGACCCGATCACGAGGTCCCACACTTTTATAAGTTCTGCTCCATCAGCACATTGGAGTGAAATTGTCCAACCACAGCTTCAGGTCATGAAGCTCCATCCTCCTGGTTTTTCCTTCTCACTTCACTGCTGATTTTGTTCTTGGGCCTGAGAGCTGTCCTTGGTCTCAGGCTAGAGAAGGAATTGTTTTGTCCATCTGCTCTGTGAAGAGAGCTCAGTAGCACTTAATATGAAACCCAAACCTACCCACTAAAACAGCACAGAATCTAAAAATGTAAAAGCTAAAACTTAAGGCATTACTACCCTAAAAGAAGATCCAGGGTTTGGATACACAGGGAAACAAAACATTGCTTGCATTTTTGTGTAACAATGGAGTCAGAGTTGATTCAGTCACTGTTTTTAAACAATATTCTATAGCAAAACCAGTAGATGTAAAGTGCTCCCAGGTGCCCAAAGCAGAGATGGTCCCAATCCACCACACCTTCCCTGGAATGAGACATGATACAGGTGAAGTGGGACCTGTTGCTCCCAGCTTCAGATTACTTCCAGCCAGAAATCAGCTTTGGATTTACTATGTATAACAACTACCTCCACCTCTCCACCAACACACATTTTAACATCTACTACAGCAGCTCCCCATGTTTTTGGTAGATCCATAAGCATTTTAAAAATATCTCTTTGGCATTTTCATTTTCACCCTCCCTCTCAACAAGTTGCAGAGTTTATCCTTGCCTGTGTGGACAAAAGCATTCTCTTTTATTGCTCTGAAATTCCAAATCTCAATTCCCATGAAGTTTTCTGATGTAACTGTTCTCATTTGTGTATTCCATGCACTTTTATGCTTTTAATTATTTTATTTGCCTCCCTCTTAAACTGAGCATCTGCCATCACAGAGGATCTTTCCATACCCATAATAATTTCTGTTTCTATTCTTTGAGCCTCTTTTTTTCCTTCCTCTTGCCTGAGATGAGATGATCAACACCGCACAGAGTGTACAACTCTCCAAACCACCCCCCTCCACGAGTTTCTCCTGTCCTCTGTCCCTGCACAAGGTTTTTTAAGGTGCTTTCTGGCAGTCAATGCAGAGCACTGCAAGCTTTATGAATAGTGAATATTTTCTCCTCAACATGAATTCATTTCACATTTATCAATGCTGAACAAACTGCCTTTGCAATCTTGTAGTCCATTTCCCTCCTGTGCTTACATCTCTATGCATTTCCTTTCTCCTGTCCCAAATATGTCCAATTTCTTTGTGTCACCCTCCAGTTTTATCCCTCACTGCCTACATTCAGCATCCTTAATACAAAAGCATAAACAACAGAGCATCCAGGGTAATGACAAAACCTTGGGAGACCCCCACCAAGCATGAGGTGCACGAGTCTTTAATCACTGCTTTTTCTAATGTTTGCAAATGACATCAAGAATGGAAGTGCAAATAACATCAAGAACGGAAGAGGTTGGCAAAAAACACTTCTCTACAGAAAATGTAAAATGTCCTGGTTCAGGGCAGCCACTCCCTGACACTTTGCTAGTCCCTTTTTCTGTGGCAGCACCTCAAATTGCCCTGATTTCATCCACCTCTGCTTCAGGAGGGGCACAAGGAGAAGGAATGTTCCTCCCAGTTTGCCACTTCCACTTCCATCAGCTCCACTTGCCCTGCTGCCCTTTTCCACAGGGACCAGACAGGTGTCCATGGGGGGAACCGTGTCCAACACAGCCCTGGTGGGACAGGACTGCCCACGTTGGCCACTACATACCCACCTCTGGACTCTAACTCCAAATTGATACCCAGGCTTCAGACAAAAGGACATCGGGGCCAGCCCTGGGAAAAGGGAGCAGATCCCACTCCCTCCAACAGCACCCTGGTATCCCACAGCTGCCTGCTGCAGGTTCCAGGACACCCGGATCCCTGGTGAGGAATGCCCAGCGTGGCAGGGCTGAGTGAGAAATACAACGCTGGCAATTCCGCGGGTGCTGAAGGATTGCAGCAATCCGCGGCTCCCTCCTCGCGCCGCCCTCAGCAGAGACCAAACAATTTCCACGGTGTAAATAGAAGGCTCCTAATGGCATTCTGCAGAGCTGGGAGACAAATGGAACAGCCAGGCAGAGCATTAAGGAGTGCTTTCCAGCCAGCAGAGCCCGAGAAGAACACTCGGACATATAACATTACCAACTGGCTCGCTGCCATGCATCAGATACAGAAACATTTCTCTCTCTCTGTGACAAGCTGCATCTGTAGCAATCATTATAATTTCTCTTGACATTGCGTCCCACACCTCTTCACAGAGGCAGGACTCAAGTAGCACTCTTCATTTAAATGGTAACTTTGATTTCTCAGGGCTACGGGGCTGTGAAGTGGTTCAGCCTGTACCACTCAGAAGCAGGGGCTGCCGGGGCTTTTCCCAGGGTGTGCTTCCCACATTCAGAGCTTTCAGTCTTCTGGAGTGGGGGCCGAATTTGGCAGCTGGACCTTCCCAGATTCACACCCAAAAGGCAGGCAGAGATTGGGAGTGTTTGTTGAAGAAAGGGAAATCTGCCTCAGTAGATTTCCTTGCTGTTTGTGTTCTCCCTTGCTCTGCACCATTACTCACAGTCACAGCAAACCCCACCGAGGCCACTGGCAGGGGAAAACTCCTCTGAAAGGGCTGGGATTACCATTTCTATTTACCAGCTGAGGAAATCTTACCCACCAATTAGGGACCATTCCTCCTGTCACTCCGGCGCTCAGCCGAGTGGCTGATGTGGCTCTTTGATCTCCTCATTGCATAACAAAGCCTGTTACAGCCCATTATTTTTATTGTAAGCACTTTCTGTTATTTGCCTCTAAAAACGGCTCCCATTGAAAAAATACAAAGAGACTCACTCAACGTGCACACACCTACAGCAGTGAACAGTCATCATAACTTCTACAGATGAAACAAAAGCTGTGGAAATTTCCATCCTTTTGTGCTCTCCTACCCCCCGGGCAGGACAGGAATGGAACCAACACCAGTCACTGCAAGGCCATTTGGGGCTGAAACTTCTGGAAAAGCAACGGAAAGCAAAGCACGTGCGTGATTGGGAATGAACCTCCAAGTTCCCCAGCCCCTCCTTTTCCGGGGCAGTGATTGCTGGAGCAGGTTAATGCACCCTGGTAACATGCAAAGGGGAGGCCAGTGACAGCTACGGGATAAATATGATTGATCTAAGGGATAAGGGCAATTAAAGATGGGCTGCAACATTGATCAAGATGCACAAGATGGATGGCAAAGGGTTGCCAGACACGCTACTTTGGTTTTTCTTGTATCAGAGGTGATGCTGGTTAAAAAGTGGCAAAAAATTGTTCTATTTACAGCTGTCTGATGCGCTTCAAAGATGACTTTATGTCACATTATGATGTGGGGTGTGAACACACACGGGAATGTGAACACCTGATTGTGTGGCAGAAGTTATGACGAAATTAAAACCCTTCACTTGTCTTTTGGAGGCTCTTTACATTGGCACAGGCCCGCAGCCACCACATCTCCTTATTCCCATGGAAATGAGAAAAGAGGGGAGAAGCATGGGGCAGAAGGGACAGCAAACAAGGTGGGCAGATGGTGCAAGCTCCAGGAGGATGCAGGGAGCTCCACCTCCTTGGCAAAACCACCTTCCTCACATTAGGCCCCTGCTGTCAGTCCAGAGGTGGCAACGAAAGCTCATCTTTGTTGGTACAGTCAGGGAGCAGGAATGGGAGGCAGGAGAAGCTGCAGGGACATGTGCCTTGGGGATTATTGTTGCCTGGAAATGCCTCTGTTTTCCTGTGTGTGACCCAAACAAAAACAAGTCCTTGGATGGCCTGAGCCCATTGGGTCACTTGCACAAAATAAGGCACAAAGGCAGCATTTTGGGGAGGGTGAGGCAGCTTCTGGTTAATCAGCTGAGCTGAGTACATTCAGCGAGAGGCAAAGGAATCACAGAACGGCTTGGGTTGCAAAGGACCTTAAAGCTCATCTAGTTCCACTCTCCTGACATGCACAGGGACACTTTCCACCAGACCAGGTTGCTCCAAGCCTGGACTTGCTCCAAGTCTCTGTCCAACACTTCAAGATACTGCCTGCAGCTCTCACATGAACCTTTTGCAGTTCTGGCACACACACAGAGCCCTGGCTGCTGCTGAAGCCCATGTCCTGGTAAGCAGAGAGACCCTGGAAACACATGTTTGTTCACTTTACCTACTGTTCCTAAAGGGATTTGGATCCCTGAGGTTCAAACACACCTGAAACTGCTGCATCAAGGACAACCAATCTTTTAGCAGAGATGATCTGGCATCATTTATCTCATGCTGCAGCTAAAGGCAAGACATTTCACAATGCCCCAGATTAGTCAGCACGAGCAAGGGTAATCCCAACACTTTCCGACCATTATATATGTATTCAATTTTTTTATCTTTTCTCATGCCTGCTTCGGACATAATTTCCTGTGTTTGTACAAATTATGATGGGGAGGAAGAAGATGGCAGAGATGGTTCCACAGTACACCAGAGCCCAAGCAGCTGGGGAGAAGCCCATCCAGGCACCAACCCCAGCTCCTGGGGCTGAGGAGATCCTCCACCAGGAAATGGGGAATTGCCCATGCTGGGACACTCTTTCCCCAAAGCCATATGCCAGACTCCAGAGAAACTCTCTTCCAAATCTCTAGTTCATTTTGCAAAGCATGTTCTCATTTGCAGGACTTTTTGATGTGAGCAAAATGGATTTTTAACCTCACCCAGGAAAATTGTTGAAGTGGGAGAAAAAATGTCACCCCAAAGATGGACATGGCCTAAACATAAAGGGTTAAAATTGGGCTAGGAACAGGCATCCACCTTCATGTCTTTGCACTAGAGACAAACACATCTGAGATCAGAATCAGGTCTTAAAAAAAATCCATCCCATTCCTTGAACATATTTACTGGAGTTATTTGATATTGTTCTGAAAACCTCCTTCATGCTGCATTCAACTCATCTGCTCCCATAATTCAGAGATTTTATTTTCCACTATATTTTTAATTTATATAATGTTTTATTTATACCACTGTCTTTTATGAAACCCCAAATTTCAAAACTGACACAGGCATTACGCACATAAAGTAGACTTCTTATTATCAACATGGCAGAGGAGACAAAAAAATGACAGGAATAAATCTTAGGTTTTATGCCGGCGAGACGTTCTGCAAAGTAAGTGACATTTCTCAGCAATACAAATTGTACATTAAAAGATAATTTCCAGAACACGATACCAGCTCTGAAGCACGGCACCATTACACAAAGTAATATCTCAGCCATGCTTTAGCAAGCGCCGGGTTCGTGTTGTGTTTGGCACCGCGATTGCGTCGGGTCCTGCGAGGAGACTCTGGAGTGATTAAGTTTAGTGCACACACGAGAGGCAGCTCTTTGGCGCGCTGTCAGCACGGCGTAATTGATATTTTAATTACACCGCTGATACACGCGCGCCGCTCGCAGCGAGCCTCCTGCTCCTCCCCGGCCTCGCGCAATCCGCGCTCGTTCGCGCTCCACGCCAGCTTGCTTAAGCTCAGGCTTAAGTGCAGTCGGGGCTACGTGAAAGAAGTGCTGTGAAAGCAAAGCAAATTGTGTCACCAGCTGAGGCAGGCACAGCAAGAACAAGAGGGACCGCCTCACTCGGGACCTGCCTGCCCGAGGATTGTACGGCTGGTGAGGAGACTTTCCCTGCTGGGACTGTCCCGAGGGTACCGGCTTATCAGAGAGAGAGTCACCAACTCAAGGAGAGGAAAGGGAAGTTTAGGAAGGATGAATTTTCCTGGAATAGTTAAGAGGGTGAATGCAAACAGTGAAGAAGAGATGCTGGTTCATTGAGAGCAGCAGATACACCTCGGGATGGGTCCTGCTGGGTTCTGGCCAAGAGATAAGTACGGGGAAATAAGGATCCAGTTTGCAGCCCAAAACCAAAAGAGGCACAGGCAGCAGAGACAATTCTGCAGCCAAGCTTACACACACGCATTGGTTCACTGTGCAGGGCCCTTCCTGCAGGTGTGATGTGGTGCTGTGGGTAAGAGCGCATCTGAATGCTCTCCTGCATCCCCTTGCTCTGGGACATGGACTCCTGGAAGGGTTTGGGTTGGAAGGGCTCTCCTGCTGAGGAGCAGTTCTCCTGCAGGGAGGTGGCTATGAGAGGTTTCCAGGAAAAAAGGCAGATTCCCATGGGAGATTCCCATCCTGGCAGGTGACAGGTGGCAGGTCACCCTCTGCCTGTTCAAGTGACACCTTGTTTTCTTCCTTTCCCTTGTTCAGGGAGAAATTCGTTCATTACCAAGCAAAGCCCACATCTGTTTGCTCCTCAGCTGCAACAACAGATCCCTTGTGTGAAAAGTGTGTCATGACACCCTAGTTACTCATGAAATGGGATACCCATGGGTGAACCTAAAGACCAGCCACACAACCATCCAGGTTCCTCAGGTTCACTGCTCTCATGCACAGCCCAGCCCTCACAAGCTCTGCTGCTCTCTGAGAACTCACAGAGCTGGGTTCTGAGAGGGACCCACACCACCCCAATTCTCTCACAACAGCTCTTGGCAAGGGACCATGTAGAAGATGCCTCAGCCACGTGAAAAGAGGGGCTGCTGCTCCACAGGGAGCTTCTGCTGGTGTCCAGGATGACTGGGAAACTCAGGGACGACCTCTCCCACACAACAGGACCTGTAGTCATAGAATTGTAGAATTGTTTGGGTTGGAATGGACCTTTAAAAGTCATCTAGTCCAACTCTCCTGCCATGGGCAGGGAAACCTTCCACTATCCCAGGGTGCTCCAAGCCCCAATGTCCAACCTGGCCTTGGACACTTCCAGGGATCCAGGGGCAGCCACAGCTTCCCTGGGCACCCAGGGCCTGCCCACCCTTAATGTAAAAACTTCTTCCTTGTATCTAATTTAAACCAACTCTCAGTTTGAAACCTTTCCCGTCTGTCCTATTGCTACAAGCCCTGACAAAAAGTCTATCCACTTTTTTTTTACAGGCCCCTTTAGGCACTGGAAGGGGCTCTGAGGTCTCTTGAAGCCTTCTCTTCTCCAGGTGAACACGTCCAGCTCTCCCAGCCTTGGCTCCAGAGCGGAGGGATTCCAGCCCTTGGAGCATCTCTGCGGCTTCCTCTGGACTCTCTCCAGCAGCTCCTGTGCTGGGCCCCAGGCTGGGGCAGCTCTGCAGGTGGGGTCTCACCTGAGTGGGGCAGAGGGGCAGAATCCCCCCTCACCTGCTGCCCACGCTGGGGGATCAGCCCAGGGCTTGGGGTGTCCCTGGGCACACACGTGTCCAGCTCTCACCCACCAGCACCCCCAAGCCCTTCTCCCATGGCTGTTTCTGATCTGTTCTTCCCCAGCCTTGATATTCCCAGAGGGATCCATGCACGTTCTGCCCACAGGCAGCAGCTCTGCACTTGCCCCCCCAGCACCAGCAGTCGCTCCTGCTCTCCCTGAGCACAGACAGCCCAGCCACGGCACCTCAAACTTCAGAAAACACCTTTCCACACAAGCCCCTTCCTCTGAGAAAGCAAGCTCTGAAGGCACACAAGAACAATTCACTCTTTGATTGGGGATCTTGTCTCCCAGGTTCCGACCTGGAGTGAAATTTTATGACCAAGCCCTCCAGCTTGGGGGGAGGCGTGGAGGGAAGGGGCTTCCAAGTGAAAATACCAACAGATACTTAAAGCCAGAGGCGTGTGCGGGTGTTGCTAAATTAAGCTCGCAAGTAGGTGGGGCAAATGCCTTAAACGAGTTTGTGAAGGTAAAATAATGTTCATTAAAAATAGAAAAACAACTGAAAAAATATCCTTTGTATTCAACTTCACACTCGTACATCATAATGTTCCAGTAAAAGCCCATTTTCCCTTGAGATAATAAAAGAATTGAATTTTTCCTTATCGGTCATCTATTTTTCTAGCTAAAGCTATTACTCCCTCTCTGTGGTTGCCAGGCAACAAGAAATATTAATAGCAGCTTTTATTAGCTTAGCTTTAGCAGTGGAGTACCAGAATGAGAAAATGGAAAACATAAATGTGTTACATAAATCTTTCAACCTTTCAGGGTTTGTGTTAGTCTCTGTTTTCATAATGATTTATTGAAGTGATGGTTCATTTATGAGAAAAAGGAGTGTGAAATAAGAAAACGGAACATTACCCTGAAGGACTGTTTGAAAATAAATAATTATAGGAGGTGAAGAAAAGCTGTTTAAAACCATTTTTCTGAGTTTTATAAAATTTAAAAAGACATATTTCTTTCATTTATTGCCTCTGAGAAAAACACTAGCAGGGAATTGCAAACAGGGCTCTGCTTAATACAAAGAACCCTTCATGTAGGGTTGTGTTATTACTATTTTCCACCTCATGTTTGGGAGCTTAGTTTTTAAATACTGAACCATTAATAAGCAGAAAGCCGAATTAGTCAAAACCTTAAAGCTCACAACACAAAATTGCCAGTGAAAACTTCTCCAGGACTGAAACAAGGGGAGCTCCGGGAAGTTTTTGCTGCTGGTGACCCGAGCAATGCTCTTGTTGGTTGGTTTATTTAGAAAGGCTCTTCTGCAGAGCACGAACTTGCTTTGAAGGACAGTGCTGCCTGTACACTGCACTGGGATATGGATTAATTTAAATAACTTATTTTAGCAGGCAGTGACTCAAAATTATTGAAATATTGATGCATTGGAAGTATTTGCCCACAGCATGCAAACTGTTCTGCCTGCTGGGATCATGGATTTCCAGCGGCTGGAGGAAAGACCGGCACAGCTTACTTGGCTTTTGTGACAGTATTTAATTGGCATAATTGAGTGTTTTACAAGGAGGGTGGTAAAAATTGCCACAGGGTGCCCAGAGCAGCTGTGGCTGGCCCTGGATCCCTGGAAGTGTCCCAGGCCAGGTTGGATGGGGTTTGGAGCAACCTGAGTTGTGGCCTTGCAATCTTTCAGCAGGACAGCCTCACTCGAGGCCTGGTGAGCACCAAGCTTGTCCTTGGAGCCCTGCAGCATCCCAGGAATGCACATCCCAGCTCTGGGAAGGGGCTTCTTTTCCTTTCCGTTTCTCACATGGGACACAGGCAGCTGGGTTGCTGCTGGTTTGTCTCGCTGCTGTGCCCTCTGTTCCACACCAAAGCCCCACTGTGGCGGGAAGCAGCTATCCAAAGTCAACTGAAAACTTCTGAAATTTCACAGTGGCACTCACCTTTCTTCTACAACTCACCCCCATTTACCATTTTGCTTTCTCACCTCTACCTAAACAGGTTCCACAGCTCACTGGAAACGTGGTATTTTACACCAGGGATGTTCTTTTTGCCTCAGAGGATTTTAAAGATTTTTCAAAGAATTCCATTTCACTCAACAAACTGAAACGAAACCTTTCAGGCTGTGGCTGAAGCCTTTCTGCCCTTGCACCAGCTTGCTGTGTGCATAAAAAAAGTCACCCCAGTGGGCTGAAGGAAATGTTAATGCCTTTAGGGGAGTCACAAAGGTCTCTCATCATGAGAAGCAATGGGAAGATGCAGACACAGGGAGAGGTGTCAGTGTCTCCAAGCAGCTCCATACACCTACAAAGCTCATGTTGGCTCACAGGAGCAGCCACATGCCCAGAAGGATGCTTCCCACATGCAGAAATGCCTGGCTGTGCCCACACTGCCCCTGGCCACGGCAGAGCAGGAGGAAGCAGGGTGGCTGCTCTTTTGGAGTGTGTGGATGCATCCTGTGACCAGGCTCGGGGCAGCACAGTTTTGGGGTCCTGGAGCAGTGCTGGAGGGCTCTGGGCAGTGCTGTCCCCCCAGTCAGGGGCTCCTGGCTCCCCCCACCCCAGCACTGTCCCACCTGCTAAGCAGAGGCACCCCCAGCCCTCTTGGTTGCTATCCAATATTTATGGAAATATGTTCGTGATGCATTGGAGATTCCTGGGCTCTGACCTTGATTGCCCTTTGTTTCTCTCAAAAATGTTCTGCCAAATCCACTCTGAAATCTCATTTATTCCCAGCAGCTCCTTAACCCAGCGGGCACCCACCTCCCCACTGATCCACAGCACATCTCTGCCCCCTTCCCTGCTTTCCCCACAGCCCCAAATCCCAGCCCCAATGTGATCCCAGCCCAGCAGGACTCCCTGTGGATCCCTGGAAGGCTCAGCTGCTGCTGGGATGTTCACAGTGAGCAAAGTTATTCTCTTCCCAAGGAAAACATGCTTTTTTCCTCTTTGATTACTTTCCCTAATTACTCCCATTTCTCAGTGACAGTCACATCTCTCCTATTTTCTTTCCCTCCTGCCATTCCTCCTCTTTCCCTTCCCTTCCTTTTTTCCCATAGGAAAAGAGAGATCACTAGAAAAGAAAAATCCACTGCAGTAAGAATTTTGTTTGTTTCTTGTCATCAACACAAAAAAAATAATAAAAAACCTTCCCCAAACGAGCCAGCTCTGCCTCCTCCCCAGCCCTCCCACCCCCCTTCCAGCAGTTCCTCACACATCACATCCTGTGCCATCTCTTTGCCTACTCTTGTCCATCCATCTCTGCTCCCCTGCTCTGCAGCTCCCCACACCCCATTCAGGGATGAAAAAGTCCCTTAACTTCTAAAAACTCATGTGTGGAGGGAAAAAAATGGGAAACTAAGTGCCAGAAACAGCAGTGAAGAGCCATGACATGCAAAAGTGGAGCTGGTCCGTGGGCAGACCCAAGTGTGAGAGTGGTGGTGTGGAGGGTGCTCTGGGTGGTGCTGCTGGAGGGATGAGGAAACAGAAGTGATGCTGGATTTGGGATTTCCCCATCAGGGCTCCAACAAGGGTCTGCATCTGACAGCCCATGAGCTGGAGCCAGGAGCAGGAGCTGGCACACAGCAAATCCACCTTCACTCCCCAGCTCCCGTCCTGCCACGGGAATTTCTGTGCTGATTAAACTCCCCTTGGTTTGGTCACCTGCACAACAGGAGCAGAGGGGATCCCTTGAGAGGCACTGGGAGTTTTAATGCATCCTGAGGGTAATGTCAGGACATCCTGGGACAAGAAACACACACAGGGGGCAGCAACCTGCAGCTGGATTTTCTTTATTCACTTTTGAGCTCTCAGGAAAAAATACCAATCCTATGGCTCTTGGTGAGTCCTGGCTCATGTCTTATCAGCAGTTAGAGATTTGTCCATTTTTTTTCCTTTCTGACTTAAAAAAATCCTAAGGCTCAAGTTACATTTTAAGAGCGAAAGTCTGACCAATGTCTAAACATTTTACCATGAACTGCTTGTTGTTTCTCATTGTATTCAAGCACACAGACATGGCAACCGAGGCAGGAAATAGCTGTGTGTGCAAAAACCTGTGTGAGCTACAGCAGAGAGCAGCAGGGAGGAGAGAGGCTCCAGCTCCAGCATTTGCATGAGCAACACTGGCCCTGGAACAGACCCAAAACCTCTGCACGCTGAGCCACCTCCCCTGAGCTCTGTGCAGGCAAGGCTCACTGCCAGACTGGCCTCCCATCACTACCTGGGTGAAATAAGCCCTCTCTTTCAGGAAGTGTTGGCAAACAAACCCCAGAATGGTTTGGGTTGGAAGGGACCTTAAATATCTTCTATTTCCAGGCCCCCTGCCATGGCCAGGGACACCTTCCATGATCCCAGGCTGTTCCATGCCCCAGTGTCCAACCTGGCCTGGGACACTTCCAGGGATCCAGGGGCAGCCCCAGCTGCTCTGGGCACCCTGTGCCAGGGCCTGCCCACCCTCACAGCTAAGAATCCCTTCCCAATATCCCATCTGTCCCTGCCCTCTGTCAGGTTAAAGCCATTCCCTGTGTCCTGTCCCTCCATCCCTTGTCCCAAGTCCCTTTCCAGCTCTCCTGGAGCCCCTGTAGGCACTGGAAGGTGCCACTAGGTATTAACCAGATGAGTTTAAAATGTGCTTTCTGTCCAGGATTCTTCTGTGCCCTCATGTGCATGTGCTGCTCCCCTCAGCACCTGCAGGAGCTGTAGGTGAGCTCTGGAACCAGCGCTGCCATCGTGGGCTGGTGCTGCAGGAAAGGGAGACTTGATTCCCCACCAGAAGGGACAGAAGGTGTTACCCTTCAGTGGAAAAAAGGCTGTGATGGGAGGGTAAGGCAGGATTGAATTCTGACCTAAAACTGCAACACAGCTCCCTCCCTTGATCCCTTTGGCTGCCAAGACCTCTGAGGATGTATCACAGCTCTGAGGGTTTCCAAAACCGAACACTTTCAGTTCACACTCAGCTGGGAAGTTCAGGGTTCACTGGACTTTTTTTTTTTATTTTTGTGGTGAGGGGCAAACAAATCTTAATCTCTCTATTCTATGTTTACAGCCCACTAAGTCCCCTTCTTATCTTCTCTGGCTTGGCCCTGATTTATTGTCACCGTGCTGCATTTGTAAAACTGTACCATAAAGTAAGAAAGAGAACATTTCCCAAGGACTACTCCAAAATAAATTATTTCAGACACAGAGAAGCTGCTTAATAAATCCCCCTCTTCTTTTTTTCTTTAGGTATTTTAGAAAGTGATTTATAAGTGCAATATCGCCTCTCAAAAATGAGACAATCAACACGGGATAAAATTATCGTGTTATGAAAATAGGGGTCAGGCAAAGGGGCTGTGCTTTAAATTAAACCAGGGGAAAATATTTCATCTGAAATTGACTCTTTCTGTCTCAGAAATGAATGTTTTAATCACCTAAGAACCTAAAAGGTAACACAGAGCCCTAAGTAATATTTAATTCCATAGAAATATGCCTCTGTTCAATATTGATGGGCAGAACATGATATTTCTCTTAAACACACTAACAATGAAACTCAGAGACTCATCAGGACTTCAGAAAGCCTTGGGATTTTCCTAGACTACGAGATAATATCCCATTTAAATATTTAAATATCACTACCTTTCAGACCCTTATCTACTGAAGCAATCAACACCAAGCGTTCCCCAGCTAGGCAGGGCCAGGCTCCCAGCTCTGCTCTTTAAGTAAAATTAACTCTGTTTGATATCAATGTCATTCAAAATCTCAGATCTTAGACAGAAACAATGTCAAAACCAACCATGGGGCTAAAGCTGCTAAAGAGGAGAATGGTATTAAACAGCAGCAGTATTAATTTAATATCACTGTCAAAATCAAGTCACAACCTTTCCTCAGTGCTGCTGATGTAGAAGCATCGTAAGCTCTAATTAGCCCTGGAGTTTCTCCCCAGAGCTTCACTTTACTTCATTATCCCTGCCTTGTTTATCCCTGCACGAGTCATTTGAAACTTTGCAAGGTATCCCCTTCCCACGGCGTGAGCCAGGAGGCAACTGGAGTTTGTGAGTGCAAGGAGGGATCCTGTTCCCCCTGAAATCAATAGGGGAGCTTTCTCCTCAGGGAGCATCCGTGCTCCTCCTGCCGGTGCCACCAGGGCCACCCTGGCAGTGGGACACGGGTGACAGGGAGCAAGAGGAAGGACACAGGGCTTTGGGGCTGTGGCTGGTCACCTTGCCATGGGGGATGGGGCACATGCACTTCGCTTGGTTCAGGGAGTGATGCCGTTTTGGTTTTGCCTTTTGTTCTTTTTTATGTTCTCTGTATTCTTTGCACACGTATTTGTAGCTCTGTAGCCTATTGTATGCGTGATTAATTTTCCCAGTAACTTTCCATGGCATCTCTCTAAGCAGAAAGACAAAACAAATCCCAGAACCCCCAGCCCAGGGGGTACAAGACCCCAGTGCTATCTTGGTTCTTCCTGGGAACCAAGGCTGAGAACAACTCTTGGAGATACATTTCATGGGCAAAGTACAGCTAGTGCCAAGAGAGAAGGGCCCTGACCTGGGGGGGAGTTGTGCTCCTAACTGGTACTTTTTATCACTTATGCTAATTTCCCCAAACCTATAAAAACGTGCTCACGGCCTTTTGCGCACATCTTTCCACAACCGCCCCTGAAAGCCTTCAAACAAAAACCCCACTTTTCTACGCCCTCCTCACTAAAACGATCTCAAGCCTCCTTTCCAAACCGGGCGAAAAGGCAGCAGGAGGATGTTCTGTACAGGGGGGAAAGGCCTTTTGCCCTGATCCTGAGTGGTTAATGAGGCTCAGGAGGACACCAAACTAAGCACGGAGCTGCCACCACGGGCAGGGTGACCGTGCTCTCTGCCAACGCACTGCAGCTCCTCCCAGCCCTCACGGCAAACAGCTCATCACCAGCACCCTCCTCTGCTCAGCCACCTCCTCACTGGAAACACCGAGCGCTTTGGACAAAAGGGGGAGAGAGGGGAAAGGCACTGACCGTGGGGAGCTGGCTGGAGAGGAGGTGCCCATCCTGGCTCAACATGTTGGAGACCATGATGGCCGGCAGGTCCATGTTCTGGTAGGGGTAGGCTGGGATCAGGCTGTTCGGAGGGAGGCTGTGGCACAGCGAGTGGTATCCAGTTTCGTGGTCCACCAAGTGCAGGAGGGACGGGTCGGGGAGGTTGGGAGGCGTTATGGGAGGGATCTCGTAGTCCTCGTTGTTCTCATTCTGACTGCTGTACGTCTGAAACACGAAAGAGACATTTTGCAGCGTGTCACCGCCTTGCTGCTTCGGCAAAGGAAAATGATTGTTTCCCCAAGAAATACAGATTCCAGTGGAAATGGGTTTCTGGTAATAAAGAAGGCCCCCCCCAGTTCTGCACACTGGGTTGTAATGAAGGAGGAGCCAGCGTGTGAGTGTGGCAGCAGTCACCATCCATCAGGAACGCACCATGGAGCCACTTGAGGCATCTCCTTGCTCCCGTCTCCCTCACTGCATCCCTGCTCATCTTTGAGTCCCAAAAGCCTCAGCAGAAACTTCCACACCTGGACCACAGCCATGGAAGGGCATGGCTGCTTCCTGGGCAGCTGCTGCCTTCCCAGGTCAAAGTCTCTCTCTGGGCACACGGCTCAGCTCTCAACCTACAGCTGGTATTTTTAAGAGCTTTTGTGAGAATTAGAGCTATAGAAATAACAATTACTTGGGATCAAAATCCACAGAATTATGGAACAGTTTGGGTTGCAAGGGATGTTAAAGCCTATCCAGTCCCACCCCCTGCCATGGACAGGGACAACTTCCACTATCCCACGTTATTCCAAGCCCTGTCCAGCCAGGCCTTGGACACTTCCAGGGATCCAGGGACAGCCACAGCTGCTCTGGGCACCCTGTGCCAGGGCCTCCCCACCCTCACAGGGAAGCATTTTCCCCTTATACCTAATCTAACTCTGCCCTCTGTCAGGTCAAAGCCATCCTCTCTCATCCTAACTCCCTCAAAATCCCCAAACACTCCAGCACAGATGCCACAACCAGGGAGGGGGATTTGGAAACACAACCATCACTTTTTAAAAACCCTTTAAAGAAAGCCTGCGTGACTTCACCACACATGGAAATTTGTCCTTCCTTATATCCCTCCCAAATTTCATCCGGAAAAGCATTCCCTCACCTCCCTGCTAACACTCCCTCGAAGTGACATGAACATGCAGAGATGTTGGAACTCTGTCAGCTCCCCATGTTTTCTCATGGCTTGTTTACTTCTAAGCATTCCCATTTATATAAAAATATGTTATTGCACCTGTGCAATCATTTTCACTTCAGACAAAACCATTTTTTCTTCATAATGTGTGAATCTATCCAAAATTATTAATTACCAATGCAGAATATGAGTCTCTAGCAGAGGAGGCTTATTCTAAACATCTACTGTTTCACATATTATTATAGCTTATGAAATTCTGATTAGCTATAGTATTACACACATGCTAAAGCTAAATTTCCCAGATCACCTAGTTTCATGGTTGGATTTAGACTTAATACTTGATTTAAGAGCAAAACCCCAGATGTTAAAAAACCAGTTAAGCACTGTAGGCTTTAATAATCCATTGTCCCAGAGCTCACCCTTGGATTCGTGCTCTTCATCACCGCAGACTGTGGGGAGAAAGTCCTTAATAAAATAAAATAAAAAAAAGCCTGTGTTTAACCAGAGTACAGAAGTCAGTGGGAGAGGCAGCAGGGAGCAAGGAGAGATCTGTGGATTGGTGAAAGGGCACTGCCAGGGAGAACCATGGCTCTGTGGGGTGTCAGAGCAGGGGGTCACTCCTGCCTCACCCCACAACTGGGGCTGGAATAGGCTCATCCTCTGCTAAGCTGAACCCACACCTCTCACCTTCCCTCACCCCACTGCAGAAAGGAACAAGAGCAGCTGACACAGCAGAAGGACAGGATGTCATCCAGGAGGACCTGGACAAGCCGGACATGTGCGGCCACAGGAACTTAACGAGGTTCAACAAGTCCAAGCTCAAGGAGCTGCTCCTGTGCTGGGGCCATCCAGGCAAGAGTTCAGACCTGGAGAGGTAAATGTTGAGAACAGCCCTGTGAGAAAAGGACTTGGGGATTCTGGTGGAGGAAAGGATGGACAGGAGCCAGCCCTGTGCCAGGCTCACCCCACAGGGTGGGCAGCAGGGTGGGCAGCGAGGGCACCCTGCCTCTGTCCTCCCTCTCAGCACGCCCCACCTGTGGGGCCACTGCGGCTCTGGGGCCCAACGGGAGAAGGACACGGAACGGTCGGAGCAAGTCCAGGGCAGGCCACAGAGATGCTCCAAGGGCTGGAGTCCCTCTGCTCTGGAGCCAGGCTGGGAGAGCTGGGGGTGTTCAGACTGGAGAAGGCTCCAGGGAGAGCTCAGAGCCCCTTCCAGTGGCTAAAGGGGCTCCAGGAGCTGGAGAGACAAGGGAGAGGGGCAATGGCTTCACACTGAAAGAGGGCAGGGTTAGATGGGATGTTGGGAAGGAAATATTTTCTTGTTAGGGTGACATAGGGTGTCTGGCATAGGGTGCCCAGAGCAGCTGTGGCTGCCCCTGGATCCCTGGAAGTATCCAAGGCCAGGCTGGACAGGGCTTGGAGCACCCTGGGATAGTGCCCATGGCATGGAATTGGAATGAGATGAGTCTTAAAGTCCCTTCCAACCCAGCCCAACCCAACCCAACCCAACCCAACCCAACCCATCTGATGGTTCTGTGATTCAAGAGCAGACTCTGCACATCTGACCCAAACCTTTATGTTTGCCTGAGATTCCCACTGGCTGTAGGGCAACAGGAGCACAACAGAAGCACAAGAGAGAGCCTGGGCCATGACAGCTGTGTACCCACTGTTACTGTTCAGGGGAAATTCAAGCCCAACTCTTTTTCCAGTCAGCTTCTGTCTGTGATTGTTATGACACAGGGAAGGCAGTGGGCTGAGGAGATGTACTCAAGGCAGACAGAGAGATCCCATTTAATACGTCTCGTAGCTAGGTTTCCATCTGGGCTATGCTCCTCGAGGTACACTGATTCTTTCCTAGTTATTTAAGAGGATTTCTCTCCATGCTTTACAGAAAGGGATTTAAATAAATCATTGCACAGCAAACTTGTTCCTCCAACTGGTTTATTTTGGTATCAGGTATATAAGCAAGTGGCTTTGCTGTACTTAACTAAATTATGTAAAACCCACTCAAAGTTTCCTAAAGCTCTCTTCAAAACTACGAGTCCCCTTGTGTTGCTGCAGAGCAGCTCACCCCCGGGCTTTGAGGTGGTTTTGTACAGAGTGCCAAAGCCCCAGCGCCCTGCTCACCCCCAGGCACGTTTCTGCCTCTGTTCTATTCAACCCAGGGAGAAAAAAAAAAAGACAAAAAAAGACCTGTTTAAATCACAAAGCTTTCTGAATAGCTACAGCATTTTGCAGACGTATCAAAATTACAATCAAAGCTGTACACAATCAAAATCAGATTAGACAATATCCAATCAACATAATCAGAGTCGGCGCTTGCCAGCTTTCACACCCTGTCACTACCGAGCTCCCCAGAGCAAGCTGCCCTCACTCTATGTGTGTCTGAAATAGATGGCCAGAGAGATGGGGAAGGGAGATGAGGCACTCAGACACTCAGAAGGCTGAGAAAAGGGGGGATTTATTGTCACACACAGTGCATGTTGACGTGTCCACAGGGACCACTCCGTCCTCACCCGGAGTGGTCTCACAGGGTGTGCACAGAGCCGTCCCCTCAACCCCTCTGCAGCAGCACCAAAGCTCCTCTCCACCACCATGCGGGCTCTGTGGCAGATTATATTTCCTATTCTTATGTTAATTTGAATTAAATTAAACAGCCAATTATACATTCTAAGGATACATTACAAATTAGATTAGCGGGCCGCTCTGAAGCCATTCATCCCACCAGGGCTCCGAGCGCGGAGCAGCTCGTGCTGCTGAGTGGCTGCCCATTTACTGTGCACAAAAACAGATCGAGGATTTTCCACTGTCAAACAGATGACAGTTGTTGTGATTACACATTATTCCTCTTCAAATTAAAACACTGAAATCAGCTGAAACAACAAGCCTCTTCTTGCAAACCCTCTCGTGGCTGCTGCTGCCGGGCAGATGCCGGGGGCTGCCTGGAGCAGGGAAGCCCTGCAGTGGGGTGGAGACACAGGATGGAGCCAGGCCCTGTCAGAGAGGGGACAGTGCTCCTCCTCCGAGTGTCCCCCTTGCCCTCAGCTCCACAGGTATCCCTGTGCACCACCTATAGGGGTTGTATAGGATCCAACTGCCCTAAGCATGGCCCCGAGGTTATCACAGAATCATAAAATAGTCTGGGAAGAGACCTGAAGGATCACCTATTTCCAAACCTCCTGCCACGGTCAGGGACACCTTCCACTATCCCAGGGTGCTCCAAGGCCCAATGTCCAGCCTGGCCTCAGACACTGCCAGGGGCAGCCCCAGCTTCTCTGGGCACCCTGTGCCAGGGACACAGCACCTCATAAACCTGGTTCTGCCCCATGTTTTCACAGGATGGCATCACAGCAGGTACAGCCAACCTCCAAGAGCAGCAAAATTGTATTTTAAAATAATTTTTCCATCTTGAAATCCAAGTCTGAGCAGGGGTCCCTGCACCATCTCCGTCCAACAGCAGATTCAGGGTCAGAAGACAGAGGACTGGAGGGGAGGTGATGTGGGGGGAATGCAATGGAGAGAAAGGCTCTGGTTCCTGGCAAGATGACACTCAGGCCATATTCAGGACCAAGAGGAGTCAGACAGGTAACTGGCTGCTCCCTCCCAGCTCACAGCATGGGGCTGGGGACATGTTATTCAGAATCATTTGGGAGGAAAGGCAGAATTCCTGAACCCCTTGCAAGAGCAGAGGCTGGCCTGCACAGTCAGGCCCCACTCCTGAGCTGCCAAAAGCACCTGCAGGTCTTGGAGACACCTCAGTGTATCCCCCCACCACAGGGATAACATGCCAAGATCTCCCAGACTTGCTGTATTCCCTGATGCTTTCCAGGAGAGATGGACAGGAGGCATCCCAGGTGCCCGGGACCTGCAGGAGAGGGCTCTCAGGTGGGAGGCAGCCTTGGGGACGTGTCTGTCGATGGCAGGTGGCTCCTGTGCTGCAAACACAGAGCACATCTGGGGGAAATGGCCCGATGGGCACAGTGACCCTGCTCACCCTCTGCCATGGACTCAAAACCACCCTTGATGTAGCTGCTGCTTCACCTTCTGCCCCTGTGCTGCACCTCCTCCTGGACTGTAAATAAAGCCAAGCCCCGGGAAGCTCCCACCAGCCATCCCATAAGGGAACCTCCCGGGGCCTGGGGTAGCATTCCCAGCAAAGGGAAGCACTGGGGTAGCACTGCAGCAAAGAGGAGGATGGGCCAAGGGATGTCCAGAAGTCTGAGTGTCATGCAGCTCTTAGGGACCAGCTGTGACTGGTCAGCCAAAGCCACGGCCCAGCCACGTTCTAAAAGACACTGCAGATTCTCGTGCAGGAACTCAGCAGGGAGTGACGAGTGCTGAGCGTGGCTATGAATGGTGCCTTTAGCTTCCTCCTGCCTTTTCTCTCCTGGAAGGGGAGGAAAGCTCTGTCCTCCTTTACAAAACGCTCCACAGCCAGGCACAGAGCACCATCTCTGCACTGCATGCTGGTATTAATCACAGAGGACATGGCTTGACCAAGGTCCTGGGAAACCATTCTCCTCCTTGGCTGCGTGGCAGATGTCCAGTGACCCCAATTCTCCACTGAGTCGTGTTCTGTGTGATTATCCATGAGGATCCAGGAGTTGCAGCCAAGCATTGATTCAGAGAAATGTTCTTCACAGTGAGAAGGATAAAGATTTGTAGTATTATTGCAGGTAAATATTTGCCCTGTCAAAAAGCATTCAACAGTAAATGCGAGCCTGAGAGAGAACATTTGTTCTTGGGAAGGTACAAGGAAATAGGGAGGCTGCTGCAATCTATCCAGATGACACAAACCACCATGGACTCTGTGCCATCCCTCATCTGACTGGGTTTTTCCTGAAGCTAATGCAAAAGCTCAGTGACCCTCCTGACACTTCAGAGACGAGATGGGTCTGAAGAGACCCAAACCAGCCTGGAAAGTCTGCAAAGTGAGAAAAATATTGATATTTGTGAGGCTGAGAGGTGCTACAGCTTGGGCTCCCGGTGTGCACAAGGAGCACACAGAGGTTATGGGGTGCCCACACCATTCCATGAGCAGTGATGGAAATCCCCCCGACCCAATCCCAGCAGGACCCCAACCCCAGGGCTGAGGGCAGCATCCCAGGGAGAACACTCTCCCACCAGCACCACACAGGGAAGGAGCTGCAGACAAGCAGCCAGGCGGTTTTGGGGGTATCTCGGTTTTTCCAAAGCTGGATGATGTGTCAGATGGGGTCAGGAGACAGAAAAGCACCCGGATGGGGGTGTGTGTGTGTATGTATGTGCCATACAGACACGTCCCCTATTCCCTACACACATCTCAAAGATTTGCCACGTGCCACTGGTCACAGCAACGGCAGGGAACACCAGGCTGAGAGAACACCTTGAGCCACAGGAAGAGTCCAAACACAAGGAAAAAGGTAAAATTGAAGCTTCCTGAAGACTAGCTGCCCATATTTCCTCAAAAGCCTTTAATCTCCTCTCCCACTACACCCATTACTCACACAGGCACGATCCTATTTGCAAGAAGGGGATTTTGATACTTTTCTCCAGCACAGAGACCAAAGGGTTTTTCTGCACATCTCATGGCACTGAAGCCACAGGGACAGAAATGTCAGTTGAGGTGGCAGGAAAAGGTGGAAGTCACCTGGGACATTGCAAACTCCAGAGAAATGTTCTGGGGCCAGCAAGGGAAATGGATGGGTGCCTGCTGTGGGGTGGCCAGGGGGGTCGCCCCTTCCATCACCCCTTCTCCAGGCAGGGATGGCAGAGGGCTCCTGTGCACACCTGTGATTCCCAAAGCCCTGTGCCAAGAAGTGAAGCTGCGCTGATTTTCTGCGTCAGCAGCTCTGGGTCTTAGGAATGGAAATTGCTTTGCCTCATCCTTGCACACAGAGATCTGTGTGAATAGCAGGGTCAGTGAATTATGGGGGGGGAGGTGGATAAATGCTGGAAAGAAGTATTTGTTAACAGTCAGTCACATACAATCTACAAATTGTCTTTGAAGTGTTTCCAGCCCCTGCTACATTAATTTCCACAGGCTCAGGTTTTTTACTAGGGGAATGCTGTTGAAAGGGGGAAAATGAGTTCTTGCATGAACAGAACTGTGCCCTGGGATTGTCTGCACAATATTCAGCAAGAAGTTGGGGGCACAGTAGAGCAGCAGGGAACCTGTGGGAGAGTGGGCTCTTCCTCCCTCTGTGTGTGCTCCTCTTCCATATCTGGACTAGAGGGGTTTAAAATCATAGAATCACTGAACGGTTTGGGTTGGAAAGGACCTTAAAGATCATTTATTTCTAATCCCCTGCCATGGGCAGGGACAGTTTCCACTAGCCCAGGTTGCTCCAAGTGCTGTCCAGCCTGGCCTGGGACACTTCCAGGGATCCAGGGGCAGCCCCAGCTGCTCTGGGCACCCTGTGCAAGGGTGCTCCCTCACAGAGAACAATTCCTTCCCAATACCCCATCTAATCCTGCCCTCTGGCAGTGGGAGCCATTCCCTCTTGTCCTGTTATTCCAGGCCCTTGTCCCAAGTCCCTCTCCAGCTCTCTTGCAGCCCCTTTAGGCACTGGAAGGGTCTCTTCAGAGCCTTTTCTTCTCCAGGAGAACACCCCCAGCTCTCCCAGCCTGTCCCCAGAGCAAAGGTTATTCTCTTCAAAAACCCCAAGCAAGTGCTGGATGTCCCAAAGATCAAACCCACACCTCCCCACTCCCTGTTTCTCCCCATTTTTCCCACTCGGTGGGCATAGCTCTGAAGCAGACTCTGCACCACAACTGCAGCACAAATCCATTCCCAGCTCAATCCCAGCTCTTCTGGATGGCTTCACCTTTGAATCAGCAGGATGTTTATACCTTTAAACTTTGCATGAGTTGACCTTCTCCCATCTCCTGTAGATTCTGTGCAGTCCTGGAGCCACAGCTCTTCCCAAAACTGGATGGTTTCAACCAAATCTGACAGCTCAGAAAGGCCTCTTTTCAATACATTCGACAGAAATGTGTGTTTTATAAAACCATTTGTCCACAGAGGGACCTAAACATCCTTGCTTGTCCTAATAACCTCGGATGTCCTTGGGAAGTTGCCACAGTGGCACAGGGAAGGCTGTGATGTGGTGCTCAGCAGGATGGGGCTGTGGAGGGAACAATATCCAGTGTGAACTGAAATTCCCAGTTCACACCCAAATAAAAAAAAAATATTTGGAGGCTTGCATCAAATTCTGCATTTTGGGGGGTTATTTTACATGCTCCTAAGGCCAGAAACAACATTCTCAGGACCCTGTGGCCTTAACCTGTCTGTTTTGTGGGTGGGAAATGAAGAATAAGGTACCAATTATTTAGAATTATCTGAAGGATGGAAAAGCCCTGAGATTCAGCCTGGCCATTCTGCTGCATCCCTTCCTGTGGCACCACAAGCTCACAGTCAGGTTTGATATTGTCCAAACTGCTCTTGACCTGCATCACCACTTCACAAAAAAAAGCTAAAAATAATGGAGTTCTATGAACAATTTATAGCAAAAGAAATCAGCCTTATTGTAGGCTTTTAAAAAGGCTCCCAACTCTCTCTCTCCCTCAATTTTTTTTTTTTTTTTTAATCAGTATCTTATCCAGAACTGGAATCCTGTCAAGAATAGTGGATAGCAGAGAACTATAACTTCTTATTATGTGTGTAGTGATTTTATGAATTCAGTGGGGAATGAAATGCAATTTTGTCAGACTTGTCTGTGTTCATAATGACCAAGTCAAATTAATCATCGTGGATAATACTCCTGTGTCAGCCATTCAAGAGATTTTTTAATAGAATTTTTCTGATTCATGTCTTGCAGTACATCAGATCTGTAGTAATGCAGGCACTTCTAAAAATCAGTGCAATTATGGCTTCTTGTTGGCCTGTCATTTTCCCAGAATAAAAATGTCTCTGCAGAAGTCATATACTGTACATAAACCGAAATGGAAAACAAAAATATAGTTACAATTAGGCTTGATTTTTTTCTAAAGATTTAATATCTTTTTAAGGCCATTATTTATAGGCAGTACATAAAGCTCCAGAGCACGATGTGAAGATGGACGGGTTTATCACAACACAGACCAATTTTATCTTGGTTGTCATTCCTCCTTTGATTGCCCTGTGAGTTAGTGGCTTTTGCAGGCATGGAAATGACTATCCCATAGAACAAACAGGGGATAGGTAATGGGTTTGCAGTCAAATTATTGTGTTTATTAAAAATGTATCCAGGAAAGCCCACTCAGATCCCAAAGGGCTCTTGTTCAGGAAAATCTCTGGTTCAAGCAAAGGTTACGGTTTCCATAAAGGCAGATATAGATGGAAGGGGCAGCAGTGCAGCAGGCAGGGGTGCAGAAAGGATTAGGAGTGCTGTGTTTATCCTCCTGCGGAAAGAGAGACAGACAGACCCCTGATTCCCTGGCGACACAGACAAAAATGAGTTTTGGAAGTAGATACCCCCAGGAAAAAAGAGGAAGAAAAATGTAATCAGAGATCTGAGCCTGTCTTGCTTTCATGGCAAGGCAGCAGCTGCCTCGTAGGAGAGGGCAGGGCAGGACCCTGCCAGCGCCCACATGTCCCAGAGGGAGCTCCATGTGAGCCTGCTGGGACAGCTGTCCCTCCAGAGCCACCTCCTCATGCCACCAGTGCCACCTCTGTATGGCAACACCAGGTCCCTGCAGCAGAGGCTCCCAGACACGCAGGTGGTGGAATCATGCAATGGTTTGGGTTGGGAGGGACCTTAAAGCTCGCCCAGTTCTACTCCCTGCCACAGGCAGGGACACCTGCCACTATCCCAGGTTGCTCCATGCCCTATCCGATGGGATATTGAGGCTCAATTCCTGCTGACAGCGTTTTCAGAAGAATTCAGGATTGGTTTACACAAACATCAGCAATAACCAGGGCTCTGAAAACCCTTTGTTGTACCCCCACATGCAGGGCCGGGGCTGGGGACACGCCTGATGCACACCTGCTCCTGGGTGGCCCAGAGTAGCAGCTCACCTCACCTATTTTTTTCTCACCTACCCACGTTGACGAGGTAAGTGTTTCCTTTCACTGAGTGTTTTTGTGGCTGTTCTTGCCCAGTCTCTCAGAGCAAACGTGGCAGTGCTCCAGGCAAAGCCAGGAGATGTGCAAGCTCCGCTCCACGTTGGCAAAGAGCAGCCTCTCTCATCTGCCTCGCAATCAGCCTCCTTAAAATTGTTTATAATGATTTTTGCCTGGTTTTAAAATGTATTAAAGGCACTGTACATCCAGTGAGACAGCAGCCAATGGGATCTAAAATTAGACTGACTAGGCCAGACAAATACAAATCCGTTTCTTTTCTTTCCTAGGATCTCGCCTCGAAGTGAATACAAGGAATATCATATTCTACTCAAGAACATCATGCATTTCAGGGAATTATTTGAGTACAGGTTTTACATAATTGGCTTTTTTGTCTCATGGCATACTGAACTTGCATAATGAGCTCAGTGCACTCACAGCAATCCATTGTTGGGCTGGATGGATTTGGTGGAGGGTGTTGAGCCCAGGGTGTGTTACACAATGGTGTATAATGCACTGTAAGCAGGTCAGGAGATAAGGCAGCCCAAAATCAGGTGCAGGCAAGGAAGAATTAGCAAAAAGCACTCTAAGAAATTAATTCAACCTGGCTTCAGCTGAGCCAGAAGGACCCAGAGCAGGAAGGAAACTACACTCTGTACCACACTTGTTCCCTTTCTGATTTTGTCTTAGAGTATTTTCCCAGTGCTCAGCACTGAAGGAGTGAAGTTGAGGGATTAAACAAATCCTTTGTGCCACACTTTACATAGATGATTTTTTTGCACCACATGTTGCAGGGTTTCATCTCAAAAGACATGTCCTGCATGTGGCACGTGCAGGGGCAAAGGCACGTGGCATTCACAGCCATGCTCTGCTCTGGGGTGTTGTGGTCTGCAGCAGGGTCCCTCAGCAAAGCCACAATGGCAGCACAACCCATCTGCAACCCAGGCTTTTTTCCCCCAAATATACCGTTTGTTTGTTTTTTTCCTCCCATCAGCAAAGAGACATTTTCCTAAGAAGCCCTGCGTGGCCCTCACCACCCAGGGCACACCAGCAGTGGTGTGGGCAAGGCACCGGGGGCACCACCAAGAGCACATCAGCAACGCTGAGCATTCCATGCTGGAACTAAAGGGACAACTACAATTTTTTCCTAAATGCCCCACACTACCCCTTGCTTTGCTCCATCTTCCCATGCAGAACCAAAGTCCTTAACCCCAGGCTCTGCTTTTAGCGTGGGAACTCCACAGCACTCAGGATGTTGGTCCTGCTCATGGTCCCAGGCCTATAAAGGCAGAGCAAAGAGCAGTAACAGCTCTTGCTACCCTTCCCTTCTAAGTGTGGGTCTCAGCCAGATGAAATCATCATCAACTGGGCCAGACCCGGTGCTTTTGCTAAATTTCTTGTTATTTCCTGTTGCCAACAGCTTTGAAGTACAAAGCAACATCACAAACCCACTCTGATTTGAGCCCTCACGCTTCCCAAGCCAGGCTTGGGACCCCAAAGCAAACCGAGAAGAAAACTGTAGATACTAAAAAATCAAGAAGTAATAAACCCCAGCAGAAGCAGTGCCCCCCCTCCCCATCACCCAGATCTGATGTGTGTGATTAGCACAAGGAAGGCAGGGAGGAAGGCAGGGATGTGAGGATGGCTTGCATAATGTGGTGCAATCTAGCACCTCCCCCAGGGTGCCCAGCTGCTGCAGAAGCAATTTCACAGCTCATCATCCATTATGAGATTAAAATAATTTTTTTTTTCATCCCGTGAAGTATTAATAAATTGTGAGGCAGACCAGAGTTAGTGCCATTTACACAAATGGTACTGAATCACCCACCTAGTTATTTCTTAATGGATTGAGTATCTGTGTTCCTCCTTAGCCTGTAATTTAAAAACCTAAATACACAAACCTGTTTATTTGTCTCATCAGGCCCTGAGCCAGCACTTACTGAGCCTGGGGACAGCAGGACAAAGGCAGAGCTGCTGCCTCCCCTGGACCTCCCCCAGCACTTTACAAGGGAAACAATACCAAAACATGCACTTGGATCGATGGGAAAAGGGAAATGCACCACAAAAAAAGCCTGAGCCCCTGTTGAAATCCCTCCTTTCTGGGGGCAAAACTCACCGAGGCATTGCTGATGCAGTGCAGGTTCCTTGGTACATGAGTGAAGATGTAAAGCTGCAGTTAGAGCTCCACTAATGGTTCTTTGAACATCCCTGCTTCATTATGGTATCAGACGAAGAAGGCGTGTTTAATGTTTAAACTTCCAACAACAAATGCCTTCAGCAAATATGTTTTATGTATTTATTCAGTGCTTCTTAAGCTCCTGTCGCCTCAGCAGCTGAGGTGCCGCTTACTTTTTTTACATTTACTTTATTAAAATTAAGAATGTACCACAGCTTTGTAAATGCCACCTTCTTCCCTTCCTTCTCTACTCGTTACCCCCAAGAACAGCTTGAAATTCTTCACCCATCCGTCCACTGCCAAACATTTCAGACTGCCAGGAAGCGCCGAAATGGGGAAAGGAAATTAACTGAAATCACCAGGGTGATAAATCAGCTTCCCATGTTATCCCAACGACCCTCAGCCCCTGAATCTGGCTCTGGCACGTGGGAGCCTGCCAAAGCCAAACACTCCTGAGTCAGCTCTGCCAAAACAAACCCTGAGGTGGGACGGAGAGAGCATCAACCCAGTTCTGTGGCAGTGACGGGGTTTGGTTGGCCAAGGGAGGTCCATGACAGATTAACCGTGGGTTTGGGATGTCCCACTCTGTGCAGGTCCTAAATATGCACAATTCAGCAACGTGCCAGTCACAGAATCACAGAATCACAGAATCACAGAATCACAGAATCACAGAACCACTGAGGCCGGAAAAGACCTCTAAGTACATCAAGCCCAGCCTCTGACTCACCATACCCCCTGAACCCAGTACTCCCAGTATTCCCAGTCCGTGGGATGTCAAGGTAAGAGAAGCTGGGGCTGCCCCTGGATCCCTGGCAGTGTCCAAGGCCAGGCTGGACACTGGGGCTTGGAGCACCTTGGGGAAGTGGAAGGTGTCCCTGCTCATGCCAGGGGGGTGGAACCATGTGAACTTCCAGATCCCTTCCCACCCAAAGCATTCCATGATAATCACTCAGGATCTCTCTCTACCTCCCTTTATTGAGAGCAATTATGACTCTTCCTTCACAACCATAGATCCAAGAATTTTGTTCTTTTCCTCCCTTATCCAAAGCAGAAGCTGTCATGTCACAGGAGCTCAAAGGTGCTGGGGCTGTTAGGGAAAGCAGGAAGCACCAAGAGACTCGTGACAGAACTGTGAGAACTGGAACGTGGTGCTTGGCCAAGTATCCAAATCCCCAGTGTAGGCGTGAAAATCTCAGCCTTAAGCCTCCAATATGTGAATTTTGGGAAACAAACAGATTTTATCTTTAACAATTTTAACAACCTTTTTTTTTCTTTAATAAAACCAGGCTTATATATGGTATCTAAAAAAAGGCAGGAACACACACATGGCTGGGAGAGGCTCATCTATGCCCTAAATCAGACACTCATCAAATTCCTTCTAAAGCACTAAGCAACCTGGAAAAAATGAGCAGTGAGAGTAGGAGCCATCCTTTCAGGAGGAAGGCAAACATGAAAACTACCACATTAATAATCAAAATAGCTATGTTTCCCTAAAGTAAGGACAACTCTCCATCTAGGAGGACAGCCAGGGCATCAATCTGCTGCTCACAGCCAGGAGCCCATATCAGGGACCAGCTCCAGTGCTGGCACTGGCAGATGTAGAGGCCATGGACAACATTTGTGGACACAGGGAATGTCTTTGCAGAGGAAAAGAAGGTGCAAGGGGGCTCGCATCCACACCAGCCCAATCCTCATCACACGACCAGAAGACCCAACCAAACCCCCAAGGCATGAGGTCAAAAGAGAAACTCAGCCCCAGCTCTCCAGAAGCCAAACCAGCTGAAACTCTCCATTCACTGAGCAGCTGGAGAGGTGTCTCTGTTATTTTCACTGGTTTAGAAACACCAGTAGGACCTGAACTGTTCCAAAAAACTGGGCAGAAGTGGAAGAATCATAATGAGAGGAAGAGATGCTGATGGAGAGGAGGGGGAGGCTCTGAGCACAACAGGGCTGCACGTAACAAAGCCAAAACATCAACCCCATGGTAAAAATTCACATTTTCCCGGTGTACTCAAGGGCTGCTATCTGTCAAATCCAAGCCCATGCAAGGGCTAGATATTTCCATAAACCTGGGATGACCCAGAGCCAAGTGCTTCTATTGCCAATTCTAGTACCAAACTGGGCACCTTGAGTCCCACTTGGTGTTACCAAAAAACACCAGCCCAGTCTGAGCCAAATACAACCAAAATGGGGCACATCCTTTTGAGGGAGATTACTAGTGGAGTTTGTCTGCAAGCTAAGCTGCATCAGCTTTCACCACTCCTCCTTCCATCCCTACTCTTGATATCAAATAACAGGAATCTCTTTCCAGACAGAAACAGAGTGAGAAAGAAGTCAAAAATCAAGGATTGCATGACAAAAGGAGAGGAAAGCAGGTGTGTCTAACAGGGATATTGCAGCACTCCTTGATGCAGAAGTCTGGAAATCAGGACAGGCAGAATTCCACTGCATGTTCCACTTGCAGTGTTTCAAAAATTAAACACCATCACATGAGCTGCTCAGAGCACTCCAGAGTTTCCTGCACTTTACAGAGCATCTTTCTTGTCTTTTTTTTTTTTTTTTCATTGTTTTTAGATCACCAGCAGCTTTGTCTGAGCATGGTAAGATCCATCCTAAAGTTGCATTCAAGTGCCCAGTAACTTGCTCTCAATGCCAGTGTGGGTTCCCAGGCTTGCAGCACCCTGACTTGTACCCAAAAAACGTGACCTGCTGCTCCCTGGTGCCCCATCTGCTTGCAGAAGTGATAGGCATCGTCCTGCAGCTGGGCTTCCAAAATGCACTAGGAATTCATGAAGCCTGGGAAAGAAAGCTCCTCAGGAGAAAAGCAGCTCCCATGGGGAGCCTGAGCCCTCAGCACCACGTAGGTGTGTGGTTTTGTTTAGAAGTCATCTGGAATTCTTAAAATAAATTTGCTAAATTGTCTTCCAGAGACTGATGGCTTTTCTGTTTTGTTTTTTTTTCCCTCCTTAATAAACTTTCAGGGGTATCTTTATTGTTATGTCTAATTTTAGTGAAAACTAACATTTCCTGAGATTCAATTTCTCTCATAATTGTTGGAAGGAAACTAAACTGTCTGCTGTAAACATTCACTGTATTGTGTGAAAAGTATCTTTATTACAGCCCACTGGGAATACTGATAAAATTCCCAATCCTAGCCTTTCCTCAAGTTTTTTTTTTTAGAGCTCACTCTTTTCTCTTATATACCCATTAGTGTCAGTTCAAACATTCTGCGGGCAAGATATGAGAACTTAAAATATATTATTTAACAATCAAGGATGGAATAAAGACTTGTGAGTGGTAAGATCCTTTCTGCCTTCCCTTTCAGTGCTTTCTATTATAGAAAATGAGGCTGGCTATTCCATTTGTCTGCATTCGTGCTCAGAGTTGATGTAAAAAATCTCATTAGTTTAGTCTGACATATATTCAATACAGTCTATGTACATATTTTTTTCATTCTATTCTACAGCTGCAAAATGATACTAAATTTCATCAGATTGGAATGAAAACTGTGGTCTTAGAACATTTCCCTTTAAGGGTCTTATATTTATTCAGAATTCATGAATCATTTTCCAGTAATACAACTATAATTATTCTTAAAGTGTTATGTTTGAAGGTTTAATATAAAATACTTGCAAAAAGCTCTTTTTCACTTTGATAGTTTGTAATCTTCACGGTAATCAGATCAGTTAGCTCCTTCCCACAGCAACCAGGAAAATACAATTTAATATGAATCTCATACTCTTCACTCATGTTTTAATTAAAGTAATAAAAGCCAAGTCATATTTTGCCCTTTATGGTGTACACAGATGTATAGACCTGAGCTAGACAGCATCACACCCGCACTTTTGATGGCAGCTGATGCATTTGCTGCTTTGAGATAAGTTTAATTCAGGCTGGCTCAGAGGCTGCTGATCATGGAAATGCTGGCAGTGATGGGTGAGACCCAGCAGAGTCCATGGAAATGCTGGCAGTGATGGGTGAGACCTAGCAGGTGATGGAACATGGACCAAACGTGTCCCTCATGGAGCTGCTGTGGCGACTGCCCTTCAGCTGGGCCCCGTGTCACAGCTCACCTCCCTGGCAAAGCTTCCCAACTGCCCCTGACTTTTGGTTCCCATGGCTCTGACCAGCGTGGCCTGGTGTGTCACCTGAGAGGGAGAGATTTAAGCCTTCCCCAAAGGAGCAGAAGCACAAGGGACTGGTGGCATTCTCTCCCCAGCCAGCTCAGGTCCCCTGCTCTGCCCAGCCTCACGAGCGAGGCGAGGTCGGTGTGAACGCCTGGCTCTGAGCAGGAGCTGGATGGCTGCATGTGGCACACACAGCCCTCATCATCCTCCAGTGCCTGCAGAGCCCTGGCATCATGGAATCATCCAGGGTGGAAAACCTCCAATATCTTCAAGTACAACCTGGTCACCACCTTGCTGCCCAGCCCAGAGCACTGAGTGCCATGGGCAGATGTTCTTTGGACACCCCCAGGGATGGGAACTCCAAACCTCACTGGGCAGCCCACTCCAATGTCTGACAACCCTTTCAGTGAAGAAATTCCTCCTGATGTCCAATCTAAATCTCCCATGGCACAGCATGAGCCCATTTCCTCTTGTTCTATTGATATTTGCCTGGAAGAAGAGCCCGACCCCCCCCAGCTGTCCCCTCCTTTCAGGAGTTGTGCAGAGCCACAAGGGCCCCCTGAGCCTCCTTTGCTCCAGGCTGAGCCCCTTTCCCAGCTCCCTCAGCCTCTCCTGGGGCTCCAGCCCCTTCCCCAGCTCCATTCCCTTCCCTGGACACTCCAGCCCCTCAATGTCTTTCTGGTGAGGGGCCCAGAACTGGGCCCAGCACTTGAGGTGCCCCAGCAGTGCCAGCACAGGGGACAGTCGCTGTCCTGGTGCTCCTGGTCACTCTGTTCTGGACACAGATGCTCTGCTGATGGCCCTGCCCTCGTGGGGCTGGAATGGAGCCCAACCCTGCATGTGCCCAGGGCAGTCACGGAGAGAAGCTCTCCTTCTGTCATCAGCCAGGGCAACAGAGGGGCTTTCCTTTCTGCCCAGGCCTTCATCCAAATGCTGAAGTGGAAAATAACATTTTCCTGCTGGAAGTGGCTCCTCAGTTAATCACTGTGTTGTGACAGCAGACCCAAACACCAGCTCGGGATGGGGCTCTGATGAGGAGGGAAGAACGAATCAATCAGTTGGGAAAGGAAATCCCAAGAGCAATGGGCTGGGTATTTTCTTCCACACTGCTGCGGCCCATGGAGCTGCATTTCCACAAATAAACAGAGTTTTCCAGAGCGACTCCCCAGGGGTCCATTAGAGAAGCAAACCACCCTGTGCAGGAGTCAAACCCAACCCCCCCAACAGGACACAGGAGGAAATCCTTGCTCATCACAGCTCCCCGAGAGCGATGGGGCTGCAGTGTCAGAGCTCGGCATCAGCCCTTGGCATGCACAGACGTGGCTCCTGTCACGCTGTGTCACAGCGGGACTGCGGGAGACACGTGCCGAGGAATTAGCTCAGCACAAGGAGCTGGAGGACCCGAAGGCACAAACAGCTTGTGGATAAAAGCTCTGGGATTGCCTTTGGCTGAAGCGACTGCCACCACTCAAGGCCAACCCAGGAGCAGCAGGAGCTGACCAGAGGGGCCCTGGCGAGGGTTTGAAGCACACATAATCACCGTATCAACCTGAGAGCTGTGCTTTAAAGGGGATCTGCTTCTCCAGAGCTGCTCCAGGTTGTCCCCCGTGCAGGTCTCCACCTTGCCCCGGGCCATGCTGGCCATCAAAAACAGTGGCTCTTTTTACACCGTGTGCAGTCCCTTTACAGCAGTAAAAGCACATGGGCGATCCTTGATGAAGTGACACTTTCTTGGCTAAAGCACACCACCTTCCTCCATCATTTGCTGCTCTTTTAAGAGCCAATGGTTTACAAGCCCAGCAGCATTGCTGGACAGCCAGGCCACGTGTCCTCATGCCAGGGGAGCCACCCTGCACAGCAGCAGATCCTGCTCAGTCTGACTGCACCTCAGCTGCTCCCCAGGGTGCTCTGAAGCACTCCCAGTTACTCCATCTCCTTCACCCTCCAGCACACAGGGAGCATTCCTGGGATCTGGGATACACCTTTCCTTCAGCTCCACTGGTGGGCATGATGGAATTTCGGCACCAAGAACCACCCATGTCCAATCCTCTCTCAGAACTCATCTTGCTATCAGTATTTTCTATATGGAAACCTTCAGATCAAGATGCAGCAGCAGCAAAGGCTGTTTCTCAGGGGGATGCACGTGGTCCTGCTGCTCCTTCTCTGCCACCCCCAGCTTCCCACCACCTCCCCAGCCCCTGGGTTCCCACCACATCCCCAGCTGCAGCTCTGCTGTCTCCAGCCCTGGGCCTATCTCCTGCACAGATCAGATTTTTATTATTAATTTTTAAGTGTTTCACTGTTTACAGAGCTTTTCACTGCAAAAGAAATCCCAGCTCTGGCTGAAGATCCTCAGGCACGTTTTGATTCCACATCTCACAGAACAAGGGCTACAACCAGATGTGCTGCTAAATACATATAATCGGTTTTGGGTCAAAAACATTCTCTGAGCTGATTCATATCTCAGAAAACCTTGGAAAGACACAGAAAAGACAAAGAAAGATAACTGCTGGGACTGGCCAGAGCTGGATGTGGTCTCCAGGGAGACCTTGGAGGGTAGTGGATGCTGTGTCCAGCCCTCAGGCTGTCAAATGTGGTGTGTGTTCTCCAGTGCGCCTGAAGATCTCCTTCTCCCCCCTGCCTTTGCCCCTAAACCTAAACCTATCAGCAATGCCCTTGATGAAATATCTACACATGAAATTCAGCCACCACAACAGCTTCAGTGTTTCCCATCCTTGCCAGGTGCTCTGTGCCACCTGACACGTGTCTTCAGCTGTTTGAGATGCAATTTCTTTTTCCCTTTATTCCCCAGAGTGAATGCAATAGAAGCAGGGATCATCCATTTTGGTCTAGGAATGGCTCAACTGCATTAGTTTTCACTCTGGCATGCTTGGTGGCTATTTTTCAGACACCCTATTGCTAAAAACTTAGGAGTCCCTTGAGACCAAGGGTTGAAGATGATGTTCACTCTGCTTGTAATATGAAGGGATTTTTTATTATTATTTTATTTAAACACTATAGATGGCCTTGCAGCAGCTGTAAAACCTTCTTTTGCTATGACTAAGCTACAGGAGTTGCTTCCTGAGTGCACCTTTCAAAAATTTCTCTGTCACACAGGAGTTCATGCAAAATTCACAAGCCTGGATCATCAGCTGTAGTTGTGCTCAACTCCCAAACTCCTCCTGGAAGGGTTTCCATTAGCTGCTGATTATAATAAATGACATGTAACACTCTATTGTTCATTCTAAAATAGTACATGAGATTCTTCCTGAATCGTCTGCTGAGAAAGGCATTTAGTATCTATCAATGTCTCCCCTCTATTTTTTCTTCTCCAGCACAACATATGAAATTATACAGTATTACTCAAAGAACAGCAGGGAAAGAGCAAAATCTGTATCTAGAATGGGGGCCTGCAGTGCACACTCCCAAACTCTGTGTAATCCTCTTTCAACTCTGAGTCTATACAAACCTCTCTCTCCTCTTCCCTTCACTAGGGGTCTTTTATACACATATAGCTGTATGTTCTTGCAGTATTTGCAATGTACCATTGTAAAGGGACTGGGGAGTCATCAGTTATTTACTTTAAGATGTGCTCTGCCCCTGATGGGGCCAATTCCAGACATCAAAAATACTGATTATTTGCAGATTGGAAGAGACCAAGATTCTGCACAGGCACAAGACAGTAAAGTCCAAAGAGTACAAGACTACTGGAGATTCAGAAGCACCAGAGTCCTCCATGACCCCTTAAAAAAGGGAGCCATATTCCCCCTTTTTTAAATCCCTCACTTATATAAGTGACTTTCTTTAACACTGACCAACCTCTGATATCATCCATTCCTGTGATCAAGAGATCAAGCCAAAAATCAACAGAATATGGAACCCCCAAACCCTGTCTCCTCACTTATTGACTCAGAGGGTGATGAAACACTGGCCCAGCTTGCCCTGAGAAGATGTGGTTGTCCCATCCCTAGGAACATCCAAGGTCAGCTTGGAGAGAGCCCTGGTCTAGTTGGAGATGCCCCTGTGTCTTGCAGAGGGTTTGAATTAGATAACTTTTAAGGGTGCCTTCCATCCCAATCCATTCTCTGATTCTATGAAAGTTAAAACGAGTTTCTTCATATGCAAAGGATTAATTAGAAACACCAAAGTTCATCAGGGGACTTGAGTGGAAATTGCACAAAGAATAACCTCACCATAGGCTCTAATTTTCTGTGCAGACCTTTTTATGAGACTCAAGAGAAGAACCACCCTAAGGCATTGCTCAGCTGTGTGTATGATCTCCTGGGTTCTTCCTGCCTTTCTTCCCAAGCAATCCTGGGTTTGAGGCAGCAGCTGTGGAGACCACGAGCAACCTGCTGCACTTCATGGGACAAACAAAGTGCTGGAAACTCCTCCAAATTCACACATCTGGTAGGTCAGAGACCAACTGCCATAAGGACATCTCATACCTGAGCAACTGCATGTTGCTGCCTCACTGTCAGTGGGAGAGCAGCCCCACCACTGATGGATTGGAAACTGAAGTCCACCTTGGTTCCATTTCACAGCTTCTACTCTGCAGGGAGGAGCAAGGATGAGGGCAGGGTGACCCACACCTTCATTAGCAGCACCCAGTTCCCCTCACTCTGCCCAGGGCTCCACGGCCACTTCAGTCACTGTGTTCTGGCTCTGTGCTCCCCAGCAGGGATGGGGAACCCCTGCACCCACGTGGGTCTGCCCCAGCCCCAGGTTTATTTTATCAAGTGTTGACATTTTGCTGTGATTCAGTCAAGACTGGTGGGAACAACACGTCTGCCAGTATTATGACAAGGTTTGAAGGCATATTTCATAGCAGAGGCTGCCAAGATGAGCTCTGTCTCGTCTGGAGCGTTAGCAGAACATGAGGAAGGTATCCATAGCTTCCCACACATCATTAATTTCTAATTATCCTATCTTTGCTTTCTGCATTATCACTTATTTACCAAACACAGCTTTATTGGACCGCCCAGTTCCTTATAACCAGCAAAGCCATTGTTATGTTAAAACCAATGTTCTAAATGTTATTTATTATTTGATAAACCTTGTGTAACCCTGAATGAGGACATTAAACGGCAAGAACACTACTTCAAAATCCCATTTTAAATAAGTCACCAAGACAGCTGTGCCTTTATAAAACACATTAGAGTGGCACTCAGAGCACATATGGCTCAGGGATATATACAAATTATACAATTTCTGTCATTCGATCAAGTAAGAGGGACGTTTTGACCCCAGAAATGAGTCAAATGTAAGTTGTAATTCCAGCCCCGGCGGAGGCCCCGGTGGTAATGGATCCTGACGGCTGATCAAAGAGCCCTGACCATTTGACCCACCAGATCAGTGACTCACTGTATCTATTATGGCTAATACAGACCCCAGCGTGGAGATATATGGAGGCAGGGAGATAAAGGGCAATAGATACAGTAGATAAATGTTGATTTATACACCTGCAGGCACGCGGGTCGGCCGCAGATGGATCCCACGTGCGCGGGGAGGGGCGGCCGTGGCCAGCCCCACGCTCGGGTTCATACTGGAGCTCGGCTGAGGACAGATGCTGTGGATGTGTGTGCACATGACAAATCTCATCTCTCCTGACTGCTTCTCCCTCGGGGTGTCAGCAAAACCCCTGTGCCCAACAGGGCTCCCCGATTCACACACAGCCGGGGAAAATACACCTTCTGTTTTACACATACCCATGGCCCCACAGAAACACATCCCTGCCCAGGGATTTGTTCTCTTGGCAGTGTAAGTGTAAACAGCCCATCCACGAGTTACCCAGTCTCACTCTAATGCCCAGAGCCCATTTAAAGCCCCTTGTGCTGCTCTACACATCAGGTGAGATACTTTTCGTCTGCAGCAGGTGTCTCACCAGCACTGGGTGAAATTCTGCCTTTTCCAGTCATAGAATCCCAGAATGGATGGGTGGGAAGGGACCTTAAAGCTTATCCCATTCCACTCCTGCCATGGGCAGGGACAACTTCCACTATCCCAGGTTGCTCCAACGCCTGTGCAACCTGGCCTTGGGCGCTTCTAGAGATCCAGGGGCAGCTACAGCTTCTCCAGGCATCCTGCTTTTTCAGCTGTAGAATCCTGGAATGGTTTGGGTAGTATCTTAAAGACCATCCAGATCCACACCCCTGTCATGGATCACCACCTTCCACTGCCCCAGGTTGCTCAGTGCTGCTGTGCAAACCCGGCAGCCAAGACCTGACATTTTTGACACACAGATGGGCAGCATGAGGCTGCCGGCAGCAAGAGCAGCACACAGGAACAGCATTAGGAGGAGGAAATGATATACAAAGAACTGTGTCAATTTAACTCTCCTATTTTCAGTTGATTTTTTCAACACTTTACAGCAGTGGGTCCTGTCTGTGCCCTCTCTTCCAAAAGCAAGGAGCTGCTTATGCAGTCTCCCTGGCCTGACCAAACCACAGTAGTGTGGAACAGCCTTTCCATGGGGAGGCACACAAACGAACTTGCTGGGACAGAAACGGGCTGGTTGCTCAGCTGGAATAAGCTGTACACTGAAATCTCCTGGGATTAGGCAGAGCACAGGATCCAAACTGCCCAGTGAAAAATAATCAGCTCTTTCCTCCTTCAAGCTGCCTGTTGCAATTCTAGCAGCCAGAGATGTTCACGGAGGGAGGGGAAATGCAGCAAACACCCTCCCTAAGGCTTTCCATAATGTCCCTGCACTGCCCAGGTAGACAGTCACATCCCTGCTCCCAAAGGCCAAGGGACAGTGGTCCCCAAAGCCATGCCAGGGCCTGCCAGTCCCCACAACCTCATCACATCACCCCCAGCTCTCTGACAAGGCAGCTCCTGCATTTCTTCACCCAGCACATGGGATGATGATGATGCCTTCTCACAGGGGATTCCCAGGCACAGTTAAAACATGTTTTTAAAGCACCCATGGTCTCTTCCTGCAAGTGCAGAAGTCTCAATGCCAAATAAAACCAACGTCATTCCTGTCCTGGAATTTCCCAACCTTTCCCTTTCCTGGTGTTACCCTCCTTATCATAAAGACCCTAATACATATCTTTTCCCACTGATTTTGCAGATGTTTTTATTTCTTTTACCAGCACTGTTGCATTTTTACTAATCTTTCAGAGCACTTTGTACCTGTGTATTCCTTGAGATTTTTCACATTACTTAATTCCTTGCCTTTGTTTGGGAAGGGGGGTGGAAAAGAAAGAAGGAAAATTGACAGGGGTGAGGAATGATGCTCTGCTGACTCCACAAGACACAAGAGATACCTCACTCATCTCGGGGGTCAAATGTCCATGATGGTTTGATCAGATGTCAGCTCGCATTTATACCTTGGCCTCTGCTGGAGGTTGAATTACATTTCACATTTGACTCACTTCTGGGGTCAAATGTCCCTCTTATTTGATGGGACAAGAGGAATTCTTTTCCCCAAGCAGGTTGTGCTGGCGTGAGCTGTCAGTGCTCTCATTATGTTTTAGGCCCCTTTATTTCTGCATTTTGTCCTCAGCTGAGTCCAACCCCTCCAGGATGACAAGAGCTGCAGCATGGCACAAAAGCCATCCCAACAAGGAAGATGAGGGGAAGGAAGAGGCACCTGGCTTCCATATGTTCTGGATGGTGTTTTGTGGGAGTTTTATACAGGTTTTGTTGTGGGGTTTTGTTTCTTCTTCCCCTCAAGCTGGCAGCTAGGCAGGGAATAATGAAGGAGAGGCAGGAGAACCCTGAACCTGGCTTTACCACACTTTTGCCATGAGAAACTGCAGAAACCCAGAAAAGTTTGGGTTGGAAGGGACCTTAAACCTCATCTCATTCCACCCCTCTGCCAAGGGCAGGAGCACCTTCCACTAGCCCAGGGTGCTCCAAGCCCTGTCCAGCCCGGCCTTGGACACTGCCAGGGATCCAGGGGCAGCCCCAGCTGCTCTGGGCACCCTGTGCCAGGGCCTCCCCACCCTCACACGGAAGATTTTATTCCCAATATCCCATCTGACCCTGCCCTCTGGCAGTGGGAAGCCATTCCCCCTTGTCCTGCCCCTCCACCCTTTGTCCCCAGTCCCTCTTCAGCTCTCCTGGAGCCCCTTTAGGCCCTGGAAGGGGCTCTGAGGCTTCCCTGGAGTCTTCTCCTCTGGGATGAACAGAACTTCCTTAGGATCAAGAACCAGACAAGGGGCTGAGACAAAGCTGCTGTCAGGGAGCTGCAGGATCATGATGGAGGAAAAACCCCAACCCACCAGGCTCATCTATTGCAGTGTGATGGTTCCAGCCCTGTGTCTGTAAGATTTGCCTTTGTCTTGAAGGAACCCAAGGGCTGTTGGATGTCCCACATGGGCTGTAGAGGTATCTGGTGGTTCAGCAGCCTCTGAGGTGAGATTGTGACCCCCCCTCCTGCTGTATAATGTACTCCTTCAGGTTACAACAGCTTTAGCAAACAATAAAAACCATCTGGAACCCCCATTTAAATAACAGAGTTGTGTCATTAGTGCTGGAGTCATGGCTGGGGCTGTAAAACCAGTAAACAAGTGCAGGTAAATAAAGGGAGATGATGCACTAAGGAGGGTGGGGAGGAAGCTGCTCCTCATCCTCCTTGGCCAAAGCTCATGTTGGGTGTGAACCCACATCCCTGCAGGGCATGAACTGGGATCCTCACCTTCCCTGCCAGGTGCACTCCTGCCACCCCAGATGAGGTGATGGGAGTCCCTGCAGCCCCCCAGAGAGCCCCAGGTGCCACCCTGCACTCCCAGCTCCCCTCTGCCTGTCCCCCGCCAGCACAAGGAGGGAACTGGGGATGCAAAGCCAGGCAAACTTCCCCATTTATTTTCCATGTTACTCTCTGTAGTGCTTTTGCTGGTGGAGAAAGAGCAGCACAGCCTCTGTGCACGAAGCCATCCCTGCAGCAGGGGTTCCTGCCCTCCTCTGCAGAGGGAAAGGACCTTCCTCCCCCTCCATCCTTAACTGCCACTCCAAAATGGGAGATAGAGGTCAGCAAGTAAACAGAGAGCAAACGAAGAGCAAACTCCTGTTGCCCAGGTTACAGGGATCTAAGCTGGTTTGGCTGGTCCTTCTCCAGGATCAAACTCAGGACATGAATCCTCTAACACATGGTAATCCCTATTTTCCTTTGGGAGCCAACCCTCCTCCTTGAGGTGCAGCAAACCATTTCCAACCTCTTCTGACTTCTCCCTCATGCCCACCCTTGACGGAAATGGGATGAGAGGGGTTCTAAGAAGGAAACACAAATGGTTCATGCTGGCCACGGCTCTGCCCAAATCCAGCCTGGTCCTGCAGGCACATCATGGCCAGGGACTGTGGCTGGTCCCTGTGCCAGCACTGCCAGCCTTTCCCAGTGAAATCCTTGTCCCTTGGGAGCTTTTAAAGGCAAAGTATCTACAACAACTGCCCTGTGATCATCCACAACATATGGATCTGCAGAGCCTGGGGGGGACAGGGCTGACCCCTGGATGGGGCACGTAGGGATCGCCCCATTCTTTCCCATATTTACTCACCCCATGTCAATTCCTGGCTCTAGTGATCAACCCCACACCATGGTTGGTCGAGCACGTATTTGTTTCTGCTGAATCACTCAGTAGCACCAAGTTTGCTGTTCCTTCCCCACCCTGGAATTCCTCCTCACACAAGAACAACCTCTCCCCATGCCACGGTGGTGACGGCTCCCAGAGCCAGAGCAGCAACAACTCTCCTGAGCAATGAGCCAACGAATGCCTTGCTCTAAGGAGGCAAACCACGGGATTTCACCCCATTCCCGGTGTCACAGGGATAGAGTTTAACCCCTGCTGCTATTGGAGCACCGTGCATGACTCACAAGCTTTGCAATGCACAGTGATGTCCCAAACCCCAGGGGCACTCTGTGGGGGTGTGCCTGTGCTCAACAAAACAGCCCAGCACAACCAAAAATGGGATGCTGGGATGTGTCAGCAAGGAACTGTCACCTTCCCTCCCAAGGCTGCATGTGCTGGGGTGCTTCGTGCTGAGGGTGCAGCACCTCTAACCATGCCAGGCCTGAGGGATGCATGGGGACCAGCTCTCATCTCCAGGTTAGGGGAACAGAAAAGCATCTGCTGAAGTCCCCCTGTCCCAGCAGGACCTAAATATGGGCTTAACTTTACAGAATCATAGAACTGGGTGGGAAGATCACCTTAAAGATCATGTTCCAACCCATATATGGATTTAGGGCCCCACTCCATGTTTTTTCCATGTGTATCCAAGCCCAGAGAAGGCTCAGGCACCTGCAAGATATGAACACTTCTATTCTGGTCCCTCACACGTGGGCTTCTCCCTGGCTGTAGCTCCAAAACAGGAACCCTTTGATTCCTTTTTCTGCCCTGTTAATCTATTTAGCTACAGGAAATACTCCACGTGAGGGAAGGAGACACCTGAACTGCACACAATACTTGGAAACTTCACTGCGTCCAGAAACACCAAATGCACCTTCATTTTGAGTGAGGGATGCTGAGGCAAAGCTTTCCAGCAAAGTTTTTCAGCAGAGTCAGGCCCAGTACCAGAATGGATGTGCATCCCAATGCCTCCACCAAGTGCATCCACTGCTCCTCGGCAGCAGCTGGGCTCTGACCTCCTCCATGGACACTCCTGATGTCCCAGGAGGGCAGATTCACAGAGAGCTCCTGGAATCTGTGCTTCAGGCCCCTAAAAATCTCACCCCAGCAAAACAACACTTACCTGATTGGCCGATAGAAACTCCTGGGCGTTGTCGTTCATCCCCATGTACATGTTCTCCCCATCAAACTAGAAAGGCAAAAGAAAGAGTTAATAAAATGCCATCTGCACACCATGCTCCTGTGCATCCCAAATGCTTTCCTCGCTCTTCATGTCAAGAGCCAGAATTCCCAGAGGAAAACCCTGAGCTGCAGTTTGAACACTTTTCAGTGTGCATGAGCACACCTTTGTCCCAGTTATTACAGCACAATATGCTAACATAGCATGGATATGGGGTTTTTTCAGTGAAATAAGGAATGAACCACTCCAAACAAATAAGTCAAATGTGTGAACCCACAGATGTACCCTGCAAAGATCACCCAAAAGAAGCTGTTGCTAAAATTCCTACTAGACCATCAAGCTGATATAAAAAAACAACTTCCATCAATGGAAATGTCCAGACTTGAGCAGGCCCTACTCAATCCTCTTACAGACCTCTACAGAACCCTCAACACCAAAGCAAAGCTCCTGCAGCAATGCAGAATCACTCTGGAGCATTCAGGAAGGCTCTCTGTGCAAAGCCTGCCACATCCATCCCCTCGTCTCCTGTTCTGCTGCCTGCTCTGCCAGGACTCTGCTCCACGCCTGGGCCAGGCAGCCCGAGCACAGCCCATCCTTCTGTGGCCCCACAGCACCAGCACACACCCGATTCCCAGCTGCTAATCCACTTATCAGGCCACAAAACCCCCGTGGAGAACTACAACTCTTCTCACTAATTAGCTGCAAGAGACCTTTTCACCAGCTCTGATTCGGAAGGAAGGAAAAAAGCCCTCCAGGATTGTCTCCAGCTCGAAGTACAGCTGGGGCAGGCCCCAAGGCTGAGTTCACAAATTAATTATGGCAATAAAAATGGGCTGTGCCATAAAACACTCCCAAGACGAGGATGGAGGTACCAGCTGTGAGTGACACCCTGCACTTAACAAGGGGAAGAGCCAGCCCTCCTGCCCCTACCAGCAGGATGATGAATTGGAGATTGTTCACCCCTCGCCTGTTCTCTCACTCTCTGATATGAAGCTGATTCCAGCTATGCCTTAACGGAAATTGGCCATATTAAGAGCAATAAAAGCAAAATCTAAATAAAACCAGGTGAAGACTTTCAGCCTAGACAATTAATTACACTTCCATTTCTCGGAGTGCTACAGGATTAGCTATTAAAGTCAGCAGAGTTAGTAAAGCCAAGTGGGGCTAACGCGGCTCTGCGTGGCCTCAGACACCCTCTAATTGCCAAACTGTCCTCTGGCACAGCAAACCAATTAGAAGCTGCAAAATTGGAGCAGGTATTGTGGTACTCATTAAGCACTACCAGCAGCAGCTGCAGCAGGGTGGGAGAGGATTCCTGCGCAACTGCTGGACTCTGTGAGATCCATCAGTGAGGCTGGAGCTGTGGGATGCAACAAGCACTGGGACAAACAATTTCCCCAGAAGGCAGCTGGACACCATCCACTTCAACCTGGATTTCCCTCCACCTGTCAGATGATCACTGGCACAGCCAGCTCCTGGCAGCACAGTTCCAGCTGGAGCTTCCAGGAACCCAGACCCAACCAGCTGTACAGCCTAACCCTCTGACAGTCCCACCGACCCCAGCAGACACACCTGGACTGGCAGCAGAGGGGCCAGAGGTTGGTGGAGAATCACACAATCTCTGGGGTTGGAAAAGCCCTCTAGGATCACTGAGTCCAACATTCCCCCAGCACTGCCAAGGCCACCATTTAATGATGTCCCAAGGTGCCACATCACCTCTCATAAATCCCTCCAGGGATGGTGACTTCACCACTGACTTGGGCCACCTGTTCCAGTGCCTGGCCACCGTCCCAATGAAGAAATTTTCCCTAATATCCAATCTAAACCTTCCCTGCTGCACATGAGGCTGATTCCTCTCATTCTACCCCTTGCTACCCACAAGAAGACATCGACCACACCCGGTCACCCCCTTTTCCTCCAGGAAAAAAAATTACCTTGAAAGTTACATTCAGCAAACCAAAAGTATCCTTCAGTGGGGAGGCCCAGAGCAGGACAAACCCTCCCCTTTCTCCACATCCTTCTGTTTGTCAGAATGTATTTTTTTATGGTTTTCTACTGTTCCCCTACCTCCATTCCACAATTCCTTCTGCCCTTGATGCCTTCATAACAACTGTAATGAATCCTGCCTTTAAAATTACTGTTTTCCTGATTGCCAGGCTGAGCAGCGAGCCTGAAAATCAAGATTCAAAATGCAATGGAAACTTTGGAATTTCCCCACTGCTGATTGGATTTTTTTTCCCTCTCCTCCAGGCTATGAAGGTGCAAACAAATTTATTAGAAATTCTCCCATCAGGATATTTTTTCAATTAGATGTTTGCCAGTTATGCAGCAGCCAGGTAGAGCAGATAAGTAATGTTCTCTCCCTCTTCTCATTATTGTTTTGCTGTGGAATGCACTTCAAAACAATCAACCCCATCATTCCAGGAAGATTTATGGTAGAAACAGAAATTTTAATATTTCCCTTTGGTAATAAATGCCTCCTCCCTTTTTTCCTTCACTCTAGCTCCTGTTCCAGACCTGGATACAGCCATTCATCACCTTCCTTACCCCAAAACCCAGCCTGCACTGGATGTGAAAGATGTGGCAGGGATCATTTTCAAGTCCTAATTCCAAAGGAACATCCTCTTGTGCAGTTGTCTTAATCAACCTTTTGCTCGGTTGCAATTACCTAATTTTATTATTCTTTGTTTAATAGGAGCAGCCTATTAAACAAATCAGTGTCTGTGGCTGATTCTCTCCTGCATGAAATGAGCACGAAGCCAGGGAGGGAAGGGAAAAGAAAAGAGGAAAAGGGAAGGGGAAGAAAAAGGGGGAAGCAAAAGGGAAAGGGTGAGAGAGAAGGGAAAGCATCACAAATTCCACCAATTCTGGTAACGAAGTCAAATGAACCACTGAACTGCCTTGGTCTGCAGGTGACAAGAACTCCAGCCTTAAGGCCAGGCAAGATTCCATCTTGTGCCACAGGAGGTGGCTTTGCCTGGCACTGATGGATGAGGACAGGGATGCTGCCAACCCCATTCAGAGAGGGAATTCCGAGGACATCAGGGTGATGGAGACCAAGCCACAACTACACCACCCCATGGGACAACCTACTCAGTGTTTTGGGTCCAAGCAAAAGATAAAAGTGTAAGAAAACAACCTCTGAAATTCATTTTTTTAATAGAGAATTTAATTAAAAATATAATTCTTTTACTACAGCTCTTCCAGGGGAGCTGCAGCTGGCACTGCTCTATCAGCCCATACATGGAGCTCAATTCAGATGTTGTCGTACAAAGCGCTTTTTAAATTTTTATTGCTTTTCTAGACTCACTTTGGTTTGTTATTTTTGTTCCACAGCATTATTTTCAAACCTGTAAATGTGCCCAGAGGTCATATGGGTCTCATGTTAGCCAGATGAATATGAAAAAGAAAAACAAATGCAGGCAGCAGGCTGGGACAGACCCCAAAGTGCAGCAGCTGTGGGATCTCCAGCTCTGTGCAAACAGGGAGAACAAATGTTTGCTAACTGGGGAGGGCCCAGTGGAAAGAAACACAACCTCCTGCCAAGATTCCAAGAAGGTGTTACTTTTTCCTGGATGGCACTGCCAGCTTGTACAATTTTATTATGAATCTCATCGCATCCTTTTTTTTCCCTGAGAGCCACGAACTGAGATGGAAACTCCAGCTCAGTAAGAAAATGTGGAATCACAGATTGGTTTGGGTTGGAAGGGACCTAAAAGATCATCCAGTTCAACTCCCCTGACATGGACAGGGCCACCTTCCACTAGACCAGAATATGTGGGCAAAATTCATACCAGTAATACCATCTGTGATACCTGCAAGATCTCAAAAGCCTTCCAAATTTACTATTTTATGTGTGGTGGGTTTGTTTTTTTTTTTTTTTTTTTTTTTTTTTTTTTTTTTTTTTTTTTTTTTTTTTTTTTTTTTTTTTTTTTTTTTTTTTGTTTGGGTTTTATTTTTCTTTTCGGGAGTCTTACCTAAATTTTGACACTTATTTGTGGCAATACTAGACCAGAGCACCTTAACTGCAAGTCCATTGAGGTTCTAGAGCTTGAAAATGTGGACTGTTAATACAAATCCAGCAGTAATTAAGAGCCATCACCATCAAGGAGCTACTAAATGACCAGTTAAGAACAAATTGGATGACTCCAGTGGTTCCTACTGCTCAGAGCTATAAACACTTGCTCCTGGTTTGCACCCAGGACACAGGACAGGATGGGCAGTGGGTTCCCTCTCATGACAACCTCATGTCCCAACTGGGTGGACTGGGGATGCCACATTTCACTGGAGATTTCTTGGAATGCATCTGGGTTTGTTTCCCAGGGAGCTACACCTCAGCTACCACCAGCTCCAAGACAGAGTGACCCAAAGTAATGCCGTGCAAGGAATGCCTTTTGGTTCTTAGTGAGTAAAAGTTAGGACCCCAGAAAACTTGTGTAACACAGTTAATTTGTATTTAATACTCGTCATGTAAAAAAAAAAAAATATAATTCAAAGCAAAAAATTGAAGCCCATGTGTTGCTGGGCTTCCCTCAGCTGCTTCCCATGGCACCATTCCCACCATGGGGTAACATAACTTTTCTTTAGAAAGTGTTCCAGAAATGGCTTTATCCACAATTCATTTTTATCAATATTATTTGAGTGGCACATTCTGCTGTAAGTGCACTTTGGCCATGGTACTTCCAAGCCCTGCATTCCCACGATGCTGTTCCTGCACACCAGGCTCAGCCCTTTGAGGGATCCACACCCAAGGGTGCTGGTCCTGGTAAGGATCCTCTCTGCACACATCTCTGGCCTGTGAAATCCTCAAATCCTCACCTCAGCCCTGCCCCTGCCAGCGCTGCTGCTGGCTGAGCTGCCACTGCAAATTCCTGCAGGAGTAATTTAGCATCCCACCTCTTCAGGGAATACACGGCTGAGGTTAGCTTAATCTCTTTAACTGCAGTTCCCCCATTAAGGTCTTTACACAACCTCTGGCCCGGAGTGATCTACTTAGCATTATTTATTTGTGTGCTGAAATGCTTGGGGTTGATCCTGTCAGGGAGGGTCAGGAGTTCAGCACGAGATTTACGGCTGCCCCCGGGAGTGCCCAGCGAGGGAAGCTCGGCATGTCCACCCCAGGCAGCCCGGCCACACACTGCCATTTGTTTGGGGACAAATGGCATTAGCAGGGAGCACGACCCCACAGCAGGTGTCAGAGGCAGAGCGCAAACGCAGCATCCACGGGAGCTTTGAGCGGCCGAGTTTTCTACAAACAGTGAATATTCTCACTCATTATCCCAGGAGAAATTCAGCTTGATATAGTTGAAGTCTCGAGGCTTAAAGCCTTACAGTAAAAAGTGGCTTGTTTGGTTGATTTGTTTGTTTCAAGAACAGTTTACAAGTAGGATAAAAACCTGGTAGGAGTTTTCTTCTCAAATACACCAGGAGGAGGAAACCTGCAGAGCTGGTGGGGCCAAGGTATGGTAGAGGCTGTCAAGGAACTACAGCTGGGTGGGAAAGAAAGGAATGCACCAGCCTGGACACTGATGGAGAGAGCATTCAGAAATTCTTAAACTGAAGCATCTCCCTTGGAAAGACCCATCTGAGAAGCTCTCACACTGGGATGGCCAGAAGGAAAACATAAAACCAGCCAAGGAAATCCTAAGGAACACCCATGGCCAAGTGACATTCACCCACCTGCTCTCAAACAATGTGAGGGAACTTTGGGACCATCATGACAACAAAGACATTGAGGGGCTGGAATGTGTCCAGGGAAGGGAGTGGAGCTGGGGAAGCGGCTGGAGCATCAGGAGCATCTTGGGGGGCTCAGCCTGGAGCAAAGGAGGCTCAGGGGGCCCTTGTGGCTCTGCACAACTCCCTGGCAGGATGGGCAGTGAGGGGGGTCGGGCTCTGCTCCCAGGAACAGGGACAGGAGGAGAGGGAACGGCCTCAGGCTGGGCCAGGGGAGGTTTAGATTGGAGATTAGGCAAAGTTTCTTCACTGAAAGGCTTGTCCAGCTCTGGCACAGCTGCCCAGGGCAGTGGTGGAGCCACCAACCATGGAGGGATTTAAAAGACATGTGGATGTGACACCTGGGGACGTGAGTTAGAGGTGGCCTTGGCAGTGCTGGGTCAATGTCTGGGCCCAACAATCCCAGAGGTCTTTCCCAACCTAAATGATTCAGTGATTTTAAAGGTCCGTCTCTGCTCCCAAACAAACAGGAGGCGGAAGGGGAAGGTTCCAAACCAGCATGTCATGTCCAGCTCCCTCAGTGTGAGCCCATCCCGCTCCAACACGCCCCAAGGAGGCCCAGAGGGAGCCCAGACAAGGGGCCTTGTGCCTCACAGCCCACTCAGAGTTCGCTGAAGGGCCAGCAAGCCCCCAGGAAAGATGAACTGATCTCTCTGGCTGAACTTCTCACGAGGTTCCTCAAAACCCAGCTCTAAACCCCAAAACCCAACAAGTCATGGGACCCAGGGGAAGGTTCTCTTGCTCTCAGCAAGACAGTAGATTTTAGCAAGCAGATCATGGTCCGTGATCCATCTGCACTAAAATCTATCCAGCTCATCTTATAACTGATCTGGAAGGGTTCAGTTTATTAATGAGACAGAAATTATTCAGGCCAGCCAAAACTAAAAGCGACTTTGAATAGCTTTGCATTAGGACTCTCACTGCACTAAGTGGCACTGAGGAAATGGAAGATTAAATTTAATGTCAATAAATGCAAAGTAATGCACTGAAGAAAAGCAGTCCCAACGACACACATGACAATGGGCCTTAAAATAGATGTTGCTGTCCAGAAGAGAAATTTTTCTAGAGAGTTCAATTCCAACTTTTTTTTCAGTCCTCAGCAGCTGCCAAAAACACCATTCAGGTTTTAGAAGCAATCAGGAAAAGAGCGAAGAAGGAAAGACCAAGTATTATTTTTCCATCTGTACAGTCAGAAGGAGAGAGGGCAACTGCGAGCAGGATCCAAGGTGTGGAATGGCACACATGGATGAGGAAAAAAGGGTGATGAAGGGATAGAAGGGTGTTAGATGGACTCAACGAAGATGTGTGTGAAAAAATGAAATGAGAGTGGGGTTCTAACAGCCTAAAATCAAGGAGATAGACACTGAGATTATTAGCAAGTGAAATTAAACCCTTCCAGAGGAGTTCTCCATACTGTACCCAAGCTGCAGGACTCTGTGGCTTAAAGGGATCCAGAACAGCAATTGGACAAATGAGAGGTGAGTAATAAACCCTGATCTGTGGGCCCCTGGGAGCTCTGTGGACAGATTTAACCTCATTTTTTAGCACGTGGGTGATCCAATATCACTGTGGGACCTCCATCCCTGGAGATACTCAGAGCTCAGCTGGACCAGGAGCTGCACAACCCCATGTGGGTGGCCCAGCTTTGCTTGGGGGGCTCAGAGATGTCCCTCAGAACTGGCAATATTTGGTGTTTCGGGGCTTCTGTGATATGTCATCATGTGATACTCACACAGACCCCCACCCCAAAAGCATCTCCAACATCCCCTTTCACTCTCCTGAAATGCCACCACTATTCCAGTGACAGCCTTCATTTATCTAAGAGACTGGCTGGCTTTCTGTCAACGCTGCACACAAAATTATTGTTATCACATTATTTGGGGGGGAATGAGGCCTTAAACTCATTTACCTGGATCTTTCAGAGCCTGCAAAGGAGTTCAAGCTCTTCACATACACGCACAAAAAACCCATCCACTGAAAGCTACAGGGAGCAGCAGAATTTAGTCTTAAGACTGACATGGAAATAGATTAATTTTTTTTCCCATTTCATATTCTAATTACAATTCTTCTCCCCCTACTATTTTCTGTTCTCATTACAGTCTTAAAATTGCTCTGCAAAATCTGTACCTTATTCTGCTCTTCCTACCATCTTTGTCATGGAAATGAGAAACAGAATGTATAAGCATGAAAATATTGCAGAGATCAAAATTCTGCTTAACCCTTTCTCGTGTGACTCCAAAAAGAAGCGAAAGCAGCACAGCAGCTAATCCTCCATCCATCCAGCCTCCTCTTCTCCTCCCAGCTGCACTGAGGAGAACGATGCTCAGAGAAAGGGTGATTAATTTAAAGGCCAAAGTCACTCACGGTTACACCTCACGGTGCACGGAGGAGGGGTGGGGGTTTCAGCTGAGCAGGTTTTGCTCCTGAGGGCAGATGTTGATCTAATACATTTTGACTGTGTTCAGATGATTGTGTTTAGCTTTTAGCCTGGTGTAATAATGCTGCTGGGGAGAGCTGCTGCTGGTGCATTGAGCTGCCCCGGTGCACTGAGTGCTCGGCAGGTCCGCGGCACCGAGAGCTCACCAGAGCTGCAGCCAAAACCCAAATCCCTTCCGATTTCTCTCCGAGCCTGGGCACGGATAGGGAGAGCAGGCTGCTGGGAGGTGAGCGGCACCTGCTGCTCTCAGCCAGGGCCTCTGCAGCCCATTGCTGACCAGCTCAATGCTGCTCCTTCTGCAGCGCTGCAAGGCTCACGCAGGTACATCACTTCCTTCTCGAAACCAAACAAGCAGCACATCCGCAGCCCTTTATCACGGGTGCCCCGGGAGTTTGTCTGCAAAAAAGTGTAAATACCAGGCTCCTGCTGAGCTGGTCCTTCACCCGTCGGCAGCTGAGTGAGAGGGAGAGCTGAGGGAACCTGGTGAGGGGAGGCAGGAGGGCACAGGGAGGCAGCACCATCCTGGCACTGGGCTGGCGTGCGTCAAATAAATACGGTAAGTGCTAATGAGCAATAACTGCACTGCCTGCTCCTCCAGCAACACCTGTAATTCACAGGAAACCGAGAGAGGCACAAAACACGCAAAGATCTAAAAGGCGCCGCGGAGGCTCTGTGCTAGAACAGCGCCAGCGTCAGAGGCACTGAGAAACATTGTCTTCTGCAAGATAAGACCTCGGGGCTGAGATAAAAATAGAGCTGATACCTGTGTGCCTGGGAAGCAGCTACCAGCCTGGCTCCACTCTGGGAGTCTTTTATGGAGGTGCTGATTTCCACAGCAGAACAACAGCCAGAGGAACCACTGGACAGGGGCTCCGCACCGCACTGGAATGGCCAAGGAGACAAGGGAGCAGCTGGGAATGAAGAAACTTTAAGCAGGGAAGCTTTCCCACCATGTAATTTGCCCAGGGAGTGTGCAGCACAGGCAGTGATGCTCAGCCACACACCTGAGGTGAATTCCTGGATGGAATCAAAGCAGTTCCTTCGGGAGCGAAGGCGGCAGCTGCCAGCACCAGCAGTGGCTGGGTGGTGCTGGGTCTGACGTGCACAGAGCAGGAACGGGCTTGGAAATCTCTATTTGTCTTTTCTCAACTGCACAGCGAGTAAATAACAGAGCAAGGAACGGAGCTGTCAGAGGAGTGAGGAGGGGCTGCCTCAAAGCCGGGCACTTTTTAAATACCGTGAGTTTTGCTTCCAATGCCAATGCCTGGCTGGTGGCTGCACAGGCAAACAGCCTGGATCCCAAGTACCTCCTAACTCACTCCAATAATTCCTAAAATCACATGTGCTACTCAACTGATATTCACAAAGAAAAACAGTAGTTTTAATTCACCCCACAGCACCTGCTCTTTCAGCACAGTTTAAATATTGCAAGGAAATTCTTTACTCAGAGGCTGCTGAGGCCCTGGCACAGGTTTCCCAGAGAAGCTGTGACTGCCCCATCCCTGGAAGTGCCCAAGGCCAGGTTGGATCCAGCTGGTCTAGTGGAAGGTGTCCCTGCCATGGGCAGTGGAATGAGAAGAGCTTTAAGGTCTTTTCCAACCCAAACCTCTTTCCAAGCAAAAGTACATTTCTGCCCCCCAGAATTCAAGATCTTGTCTATTTTCTTCTCTTGCAAAGCATAAGGGAAACAAATAATTGATTTTTCAAGACCATGGGAAACATTATGCAAAACCAACTAACTGGCAGGGAAAAAAAATAAATCAGAGATCTTCCATGCCAGTCATTTAGAAAATAGTTTCCAACACACATATATTTGTCACCAACACACAGATATTTGGCACCAGCAAAAACCTGCTTTCTGTGGTTCTGCACTCCACTTTGTATGCAAATATACTCCTGCAGTGGTACTTAGAATGACTTGAAAATAAAAAAAA
>WAAG01057573.1:0-30313 GCA_013390105.1 Tichodroma muraria | reverse complement strand
AGCAGCAGCTGACACTGAATGTGGAGTTTGGAGTTACACACTAAAGAATTGCAGGATTACAAATCTATGCTATTAATATATAATGTATATATAATATAATAATTACATTAATATATAATAATAGTAATATAATAATATATGAATATAACTAATATATATTAATATAATTAATATATAATATACTATTATAAATAAAAGCTAAAATCCCAAGGCATCAGTTTAGTTGGTGAGGAGGTGTTAGGTCATAGGTTGGACCTGATGATCTCAAAGGTCTTTTCCAGCCTGGTTCATTCTGTGATCCTGTGATTCGCTGGAGCAGGTCAGGAGCAGGGCTGGGAAGGTGCAGACCCGAGGGATGCACGGGCTGCCACCACTGCTGGCCAGGCTGGGGCTGGGGCTGGGGCTGGGGATGCAGGCTCAGCACAGGGCTGGAACCTGGCCCGCCGCAGACCCGAGGCACGCACAGGCAGGGTTCTCCAGGAGCTGCAGCCCAGCTGCCTTTCCCACGGGCCACAGCAGCCCAAGGGAAAGGTGCCTCCCCAGGCAGCACCACCACGTCCTCGTGGGCCCTGTTTCACGAAGTGCTGAGTTTGGCTGGCCACACAAAGCTGCTAAGCTGTGTTTCCAGGGCTTGAGCACGTCACAGCCCCATCACCCCGTTGCCCTGGCCGTGCTTCCCTTGGTCCACGTGCTGCACCCAAAGCTTCATTCCCAGCCTCAGCTATTAAATATGAAAAAAAACCCCCAACCATCTCCCTCAAGCACTTCTAATTTCAGCTTCTCTTCCTTTTTTTTTTTTTTTTTTTTGCTACCTCTCTGTTCACTTTATTCATCTTTCCACCAGATTTTACTGCCCTCTAACTTTTTCATCAGGGCTAAAGGTGTTCTGTTCTTACTGCAGCCAAGCTGGCCTCAGGTTTACTTGTTCAATATCTCCCTTAGTGCTGAAATATCTCCCTTAGTGCTGAAAATTGTCAACATCTTAAAAAGACATTTAAAAAAGACAGTTAAAAACTCATTGAAATTAATGAAACTAATCAGGAAAAAAGCACCTCTGATGATTATTATTATGCCCCTGCCTCAGTGTAAATAATTGAATAAAGACATTATTATGACTATTATTATTATTATTACTATTATTAACCATAACAAGAAGTTTAAAGCATGCTGATGAGAAAAAGAAAAGAGCAGCTTTGCCTGACTAGTTAATGACTTAAATAAAAACAAACAAAGGGAGTCTTCCTGATTTTAGCAAAGTCCTGCCTTTTTCCAAGCAGTTAAAAGCAAGACTGACAGCTTTATAGATGGGGAAATGGGCAGATAAGATAAACACGCACAATACAAACTTGTCCAAAGCTTTTACAGTTTTTCTCTGCACCACTTCCAGCTCATTAAATTACAGTATTACTATAGATTTGCAGCAAAATTATCTTTTATCTCGTCTTCTTTTAAAGCTATTTGGCATTTGCTGGTATTTTCTATTATAAATCTAATTGCAGATTCCAAACAGACAAGGGCTCATTAAGCCTTAATTATGCACATGTTGTTTTCAACAAACATTTTCATTTGGACTGCTGTGAGCTGTAATTGTTCCGAAGGCACTGCAGCCTCCCATTACCCACTTCCCTGGGATGGCAAAAGCTACTTTCAAGTAGGTCAGGGCTGGGCTGTAAAATCTGTCTGGAACCTGTGGAGTTTGGGTTGTGCTGCTCCGGTGGGAACGTTGGCAGGGAGCTGCTGGGATGCCCATGGTGATGGCTCCCACCTGCACCCAGCCCTGTTGTGGGGTTAACCACAGGTTCATGGAATGGTTTCACTTGGGAGGCCTTTAAAGATCATTTATTTCCAACACCCCCACTTTGGGAAGGTGGAGGGGAGAAAGGGGGAGCCCTGGGCATGGGATAGGGAATGGGATGGGGAATGGGATGGATGCCCACTCTTCATGGGGAGGAAAGCCAGAGGGGGTGATGTGCCAATAGCTTGCCTTTGGTTATGGTTGGGATGCAGGACTTCTGCTTGGGAGTTCCTGCTGGGAGCAGGCTGCCCAGGGCAGGGCTGGATCACCACTGTTGGAAGAGTTAAAACCACTTTTAACAGAGAGATGTGGCACGTCCCAGTAAGGCTTAGTGGGCATGGTGGTACTCAGTGGAAGGTTGGATTTTATGCTCTTGGAGGTCTTTTCCAGCCTTAAAGATTCCATGATTTGGGCTCCTCTGAGGATGCTGCCAGCTCAGCCCAGCATCTGCCAACAGCTGGGCTCCAGCCCGAGCCCAGGTCCTCAGCCCACACATCTCACAGCATGGCCACAAGCACCACAGGACAAAAATGCTTCAGCCCACTCCGAACCAAATGAGGGTGGTGGGGAACCCTCTGCACTTCTTGTTGAAGCCCTGGTTCTGTTATGTTCTGTTTGCACTCTGAAATAAGTAACCCACAAGAAGAGCTGAGCTTTAATTAGCAGCTCAGGCTTCCTCCTAACAGCACGAAGGATGCCTTTGCTTGCACTCAGGAGTTACCAGAGCAGGAAGGAGCTTCAGGATGACAACTTTGAGGTCCTGGGTCCTTCTAGCCTCACCCACCCCTGTGGCTCTCAGGCTGCAGCAGAACCCCATGTGGGATTTTGTGGTGTGGCTCAGCCCCACCCCAACGCTCCAATGAGGAGCCATCACATGCAAACCTCATCAGCCTCCCCTGAACTACTTCAGGGGAGAAAAAGCTCCTAATAAACAATTTCCCACCTTATGAAGGGTTAGGGCTCCAAAGGCAGGCTGGAGGTGCTGGTTGCTGCTGGACCCAGGAGTTTGAAAGGTTTTAGCCCCACTGGAAGCAGCACAGTGTGAATACAATCAGTGTTGCAACTTCTGTCCTAAATTCCTGCCAGCCAAGTATCCAACATTCTATCTCAGGACAACAGAGATGGCCAGAAAAGGCCTTGTTTCATTAAGAAATCAGTATCCCACTTCAGGTTTCTTTCTCTCTTCTCAGTGCAGGACATTACAAATCCTGTCCTGAAGACTCATGTTGCACTTTCAGAAGGAAAATGTGTCAGAGTAAGCATGAAAACTTACGGCCTTGCCTTTGAAAAAGAGAAGTTTTCAAGCAATAATTTGACCTAGAAAGGTTTTCTAGGTCATTTTGACTTGGCATGTATATGTCTGACCCACTAAATCTACCACAATAAAATTACAGGGTTCATTGTAGCCTGTCGGTGTCAAATCATTCATAAATTCAGATGCACTGTTTACCCCACTGCTATTCATATATTCACAGGGAAGGTCTTGCCAGGCTCCTTCTGGGGGGAAGGATTTGCCCTGTTCAACATTAGCTCACGCTGACAAAGGGAAAATGTAAAAGCTGCCCCAACAAGCTGAGCTCCCATCTTGCTGGCACAGCCCTCACTCTTGGATCACACAGGATTCATGGCTGTGCCACCCTTCCAGGGTTGGTGACACTCCCCAAACTGGCCTGCTGTGGATTTGTCATGGGGTGGGAACACCAAGGCCTGGCTGCTGTCACTTGTATGGGTGCAGGCACTAATCAGCACAGCCACACTAACGAAGAAGCATTAACCCCTGCTGAAATCCTTGTGCTCCAGAGCTCTGAACCATGCCTGAGAAACCACAAAGGTGACACTGGAGCTGCCACCAGAATGGCCCTGAGGAGCCCAGCATGGGCTTTACAAGAAAAGAAGCTCATGTTCAGCCTGCCAGGACACACAGAGGAGCTGTGCTCGGTGGTGCTGGCTGCCAGTCACAATTACCAATGCCAAAGGGTTTTCTTAAATCCACTTTCTTAAATCCACTCTAATATTCATTAATTCTTATCCATAATCCAAGCAACGCCTGTTAAAGGAACAATTGTGAGGGGTATTATGGAATATTGCTGTCCATGACCATGTGGGCTGGGCTGTCAGGGCAGTCACCTGCATGGGCTTCATCCCCTCTCCAGAGGAGAAAACATCACCTGACGAGCCAAAGGGACTGCAGGGCCGGGTCCTTGCAAGCAGCCTTCCCCACCATGGGGCCCTTCCCACCAGCACAGTGAGGGATGCTGTGCATTGCCGGGTCTGGTTTTCACCCACATAAACAGTTTTACCCTTGGGATGGATCCTGGCCCCGAGCACCCCTGCAGCCAACACCTCCAAACACGAATTGCAGGGCGAGGTTGAAAGCCTGAGGAGATGGGTAGCCCCACTGCTCAAATCCCAGGATGTCCACCCCGTTTGTGCCAGCGGGGTTAAGCAGCAGGGACTGTCCCACACCCAGTGTGCATGGCACTGCCCACTGTCTATAACTGCTGTGTCCATGGCACTGCCCACTGTCCATAACAGCTCTGTTCATGGCACTGCCACTGTCCCATACCCAGTGTGTCCATGGCACTGCCCACTGTCCATAACAGCTCTGTTCATGGCACTGCCACTGTCCCATACCCAGTGTGTCCATGGCACTGCCCACTGTCCATAACAGCTCTGTTCATGGCACTGCCACTGTCCCATACCCAGTGTGTCCATGGCACTGCCCACTGTCCATGACTGCTGTGTCCACGGCACTGCGCCACTCCAGCCAGGCACCAGGAAGACTACCAGGTGCTGCACAAAGGGACAAATGCTCCTGCACAGAGCTCATGCTCTCAGCTTTGAGACTCATTCTGCTGGTCAAAGCCAGGACAGCCCAGGTGACCAGGCAGGCTGGCACAGTGCACCACCAGAAGCTTCGCCCTCTTCCTTGGTTGCGTCTTCTTCCTGAGCCTCAGGATCAGGAGCATATGTCCAAAGGCACGTCCAGCTCAAGAAGGATGGATCCCCTGACAAAAGAGCTCACAAAGAAGCAGTTTTCTGCCCAGTGCCCCCACGAAGAGTGGCCTTGGGCAAGAAGTTGCCCACATGTTTAAGGCACAGGTAGAGAAACCACAGCAGAGGGGGGACAACAGACCTTCTTACGTGCCACCCACAAACGTGTGGACATAGAGTAGAACTGTGCCAACAGAGCAGCAGAGCTGCCCCCAGTCCTGCTGCTTCCCAAACTGGTGTGATGCCACCAGAGGCACACAGACCACCACATGAAATGGGTACCACTCCACAGCTGGACTGCTCCAAACATTCTGAGGGGCTCCGTGGCCCTTCCACAGCACGGGAGAATGTGCTGTAAAAGCATGTTGATATATCACCCCCAAACCCAGGGCTTAATGAGATGATACTCAAGTCAGCTTTGACATCTCATGAGATTATTTTGATCCCCATGTTTCCAGAGAAAAGGAGTCTCTGTTCAGGCTTTCACCATGCCTAACTCAGATACCTAAAAAAATCCCATTAACTAGCTAATGATTAGTATCTCACACTTTCTCCAAAACCATTTAGTGGGGGAAAGTGATTCCACCAATACTCTGCATCCTGATTTGCAAGTCAAACCAACATTTCACACCTCCAGTGAATATGTTCCATCTTGTATTTCAGCTGCACCTCTGTAAATATACCTTTTTTTCCTCACTTCCAAAATTTTCCTAACTATAAAGAGAAAGAATCCTCATTGCTCTAACAGAGAGCAGCAGGAATTATACCAGTGCTGCATGTTATGTGGTACAACAGCCCCAGACTCTGTTTCAGTTGAACTCTTTTACATCAGTGAAGGCTCTCTTTATTTGAATTTGTATTATAGAGATTTAAGCATCCTGGAGAGATGAAAACATTTAATTTGTTACTGCCTGAGCCTAATCTTTTGTTTCCCTCGCTTGCCCTGTAACCTGTCCCTCTGTGATCCTCTAATGCTCCACACACAGCAGCTTCTCCACCTGCTAATTACAGGCTCCATTGTGCCAGATAATTCAGCCCCAGCGAGGCTGCAGGGTGGTTCTGCATCTCCAGAACGTGTTTTGCTGCTGCCTCCAAAACCAGAGGAATTAATCACCTTCTCCAGTCGGTAAGTGGGACCAGACACTTGTGTGCTCATTGGAAAGGAAAACAACTTTGGTTCCTTTCAGCAAAACATAATGAATCTCCCAGAGAGCAGGAAGCACATAGTTTATATTTCTTGGAAAAGAGTGTATTAATATATTAAGTCTAAAAATATGTCTATTAATCTTTGCAAGTCAAAGCGGAAACAAGGGGCAACGTGGCTGGCTCTGAAGGAGCTGCAAGTACTGACACAAATGAGCCCCCAGCAAACATTTTTTGTGTAAATCACATTTACCTTTGCTGCCTGTCAGGGCTGGACTTTAAACCTGCTGGAGATATTTACTGCAGGCAGCCCAGAGACCATCATTTTCATACATGGCTTCCTTCCTTCCATCCATCCATCCATCCATCCATCCATCCATCCATCCATCCATCCATCCATCTCCAGACTTTCAGAGCAGCCTGGGCCACGGCACCTGATGATCCCCCCACCCTGCACAACACCTGAGGGCATTTAATTATTCTCCTCTGAATTCAGAGATTAGGCTCCTTGTGCCCCTCCTGGGGAGTTTCTGCTCTCCCACCACTGCTAAGCCACGGTCCCATCAGCCAGCGAAGAGGATGGCAGCTATCACATCCCTCTGCCCTTCTCTGAGGGTTTGTGATGATGCTGGGGGGATAAGGATTCAGACCACCCGCCCCAAACATCCCATTAGGACAAGCATTTTATCACCAGCTTAAACTTCAACTTATGTCACAGCAAGAGCATCTTTAGCTTTGCCTCTCCAAGCACAACAGTCCCAAAGGAGCCTGTAAAATGTGACAGGCACAAAATCACCAGCAAAAACAGCTGCTCTGAAAAAGAGCTCAGGGTTGGCAAATGCCACATCTGGCCCTCAGAGAGGCTTGGAAAGCAAACCTGAAAATAGGGACAGCTGTGTTAGGGTGAGGATGACTGGTGACAGCAAAACAGAGCCGGAGGAGCTGCAAGAGATCATGATGGTCCCAGAGATCATCCTGGACTCACCCTCAGCGATGAGGGTTTTGAGAGAACTAGTGTGTTGATGCTTTCCAAGGTTTCTTCTCAGAGCTCTCTACAAAGAAAATGTAAAGCTTTGAACCCACCTCTATTCAAGTTTCAGCCCATTTCAATAAAGGTGCATTTTCCACTGCTGTGGATGCTCTCAACTGAAATTCCATTTCAATACAGCTGCTCTGTGAGGAGCTGACTTAAGCCTAAATTATTACCAGGATGATCTCAACTGTGTGAAGAGTTCCCATACCAACCTGAGCTTTGGTTTAACCAAACTGGGCTTTAGATGTGGATGGCACTGAACACAGACCTGAAGCTGCTAAGGGCCTTGACAAAACTAAGCCTGGGACACGTTTTTCTAAGAGGGAAATAATTAACAACACACCAGCAGAAGTATTTAACCAGGTCTCCTGTTGCTCAGTATCTTTATTAATGACCTGAAAACTAGGCTGCAGACTGACACAAAGTTTGCAGATGAAAAGAACATTATTTAGGTTAATCACAAAGGATGAAGTCTTGGGAATTTCTGAGCCACCTAACCAAGAAGAAGGGAACATCAGAGCAGTAGAAACCCTGTGCTGACAAATCCAAAACAGTCCATGCAGGAAGGAGGGGTCTGAAATCCTTCTAGACTTTAGCAGGGGGTCAATTCACTGAGCAGTAAGTGGTGGGACCAACCATCATGCCAGCTGCCCCATGCAAACCTCCACTGAAAGCACGGCAATTTCAAAATGACAGAGTGCAAAAATAACAGGTCAGAAGAGAACACAGAAAATCCTGTAACATTGTTATCCAGACTGTCAGTATACACTTGCTCCAGGTGCTGAATTCAGTCCCACTCCCCCCTTCTCAGCAGAGAGAGATGAGAAAACAAGGGAAGAAAGACAGGAAAGAAAAAAAAGCCCTGGGGTGAGAGAGGACATTTGAAACACTCACGGAGGTGTTTCACGGGAGAAAAAAGGAAAAGGCCTTGTTTTCTCAAAAAAGGAGGTGGCAGAGACCTATGACAACATATAAAATCATTAATTTTGGCAAATCATTTGATGCAGGGATGCAAGTCCCCAGCATAGGGGCTATTCCTGGGAAAGGGTCTGAGCTGAGGAGGAGCTGGTGGGATTCCCAGAGCCCTGGGAGAAACTGCTCTAATCTTGCCCCAAGTGGGCTCATTTAGAAACTATCAATGTCCCCACATGTGAAATCCAGATAACTGTGTTTATCTCCAGCACAGCAATGAATCACTTCATGATGCTCCTGCCAGGAGCAAAGCCTGTGAGTTCACTGAAAGGAGAATCCCCCTGTCCAGCCACTTCAGCCTCCTATCTCCAGTTTTGTAATGCAGATGCAGCTCCCACTGGGGCTGGGTCAGAGCCACGATTCATAGTGGAAATCAGGGTTCTGTACACTGAAAGCAGAATTTCAGGCTAAAAAATTGCTTACATATCTTGAAGCAGAAGGTAATATTTATAGAAAAACAAAAAGGGACAAATTCACCTCTGGCTTTAGATTTCTCTCTATGAGCAGTTTCGCTCCGCCCACCTAAACAACCAAGAAACTCCCACAATGTTTTCAAGACAGTTTCATTTCTGAGCACTAAAATCACATTCTGAGCCAAGAGGCGTGAGAAACTCAAAAGCACCTTAAAACCATCCCTGCTTCAGGTTGTTTTGGGGTCTTTGTTTCCACAGTGGTTTCCTGAGCCTCAAGCAGACAAAGTTCTTTCTTTCCACCGAGTGGTGGTGCACCTCACACGGGGGAGCAAAGCCTAACTAGGAGGGAGAGGACAAGATCCAGGTGCCAAGCAGGGATATGTGAAATCCCACCACGAGATCCAGGCTCCTGGTGCCCAGCACCATCTGCTTCCCCCATCCCAGGTATGGTGACAGAAAATGGAGCAGCACAGGGTGATATCACAGAATCCCAGAATGGTGTGATTGGAAGAGACTTTAAAGCTCATCAGGTTCCACCCCCTACCATGGGAAGGGACACCTTCCAGTATCCCAGGTTGCCCAAGCCCTGTCCAACCCGGCCCATGGTCCTTGGAGACCAGGGAGCAGCTGGGCCAAGGAAACTGTGCTTGCACCAACAATGCTCATGCAGGTTCTCTCAGCATGCCAGGGTGAGGAGCAAGGGCTGGGCATGGCAAAGAGAGAGAATGCAAGGCAAAAATCCAGGGTTTAAATAGTTTGGCCAGATTCCCTTGCACTCCTTCCCATGAAGACATGTCAAGAGCTGGGGTTTTTCAGCCTGAAGGACAGAAGGTTCTGGGGAGACCTCAGAGCCCCTTCCAGTGCCTAAAGGGGCTCCAAGAGAACTGGAGAGGAACTTGGGACAAGGGCTGGAGGGACAGGACAAGAGGGAAATGGCTCCCCACTGCCAGAGGACAGGATTAGATGGGATATTGGGAAGGAATTCCTTCCTGTGAGGGTGGGCAGGCCCTGGCACAGGGTGCCCAGAGCAGTTGGGGCTGCTCCTGGATCCCTGGAATTGTCCAAGGCCAGGTTGGACAGGGCTTGGGCAATCTGGGCTAGTGGAAGGTGTCCCTGCCATGGCAGGAGACTAAAACAAGATCTTCAAGGTCCCTTCCAGCCCAAATCATGCCAGGACTCTCCTAAGCAGGACAGCTCTTCCAGCATCACCCAAACTCCTCACACCAAACCAACCTGTCCCAGTGGCGTTTCCCGCACATGATTCCAGCAAAAACAAGGGGCAGGAGGGAATGAGCAGAACCACCCAGTCCCACAGAGCCCAGGCTGCTGGCTGCTGCTGGCTGCAGGCTGTGCAGGCAAACCCTTCCTGCACCCTGCACTTGCAGCAGGCTCCTGCCAGCTCCACGTCCAACTTTCCATCAAGCAGCAACCTGAGTATTTTTAACAGACTCTTCTGTTTGAAGCTTAAATTTGCAAAACCCAACAAAAACAATGGCAACCACAAAATATAAAAATAACAAAGCACCAACACCCCAAGGAAGCAGCCTGGAGCTCAGAGACTGCTCAGCTCCACAGCAGGTGAAAGCAAAGCCCATGCTTCCAAAAAAACCCAAACCAGCCTCCTGTCATTCAAATGGTATTTGAAAGTGAATGAGCTGCCAACCAATCATCTCCCCATCAGGATTCAAAGAACAGTATATCCAAACCTCAGGGCTGCGGCCAAGTGTGTATTTGCAATGCAGGAACACTCCAGCAGCAGCAGCAGAAGCCGTTTGCAAGAGTAAATGAGGTTATTTTGGCAGCAGAGCGGATGTAGCAAACAAGCCACTTTAACTGAATATGGTAAACAGAGATGGAGTGATTATAGGAAGAATGAATGTAATCGGGTTCCGAGTTGCTCTGAATTGCCTCAACTGACCACAACATCTGATAAAACCAATGGAAAAAGTTCTGGTTTCCTCTTGCATATAATTGATTATCTTACTGAGATCTACTGGTTTATACACACACACACACACACTCGCAGCCCTCTGAAATTCAGTTACTTGGTGGTGCTGCCAGAAATAACCCAGAGCAGGAGCAGTTACATGGTATTTATTTTTGTCTGGGGTCACAAACTCCAGAAGTGAGAAAGGATGCAAAGCCCTCTCCCAAAATAAGCACCTGGGAGGCTTGCCTTGGGGAGCTGAGGTGTAACTGCTCTGATCCACACTCAGCCAATGCTGCTCCGTGCTTGCTTCTAAGACAGGGAGGTGGGGAACATGCTGAGTGTCATTAATCAGATCTACCTCAGGGCTCTCTTCTTGACAAAGAAATGCTGACTTTGATTTGTTAAAAAAGATGGAAAAATGTCTTTGGAATTTCCACAGTGCCATGAGTGGGCAAATAAAGATGATGGAACAGCCCTGTGCCTGGAGAGGGATGTGGGATACAGCCAGGGTGAGCTGTGATTTGGGATGGAGAGGGGACAGGAGCAACGGGCTATCCTCTATCCTGGCTATTAGATTCCTTTCACACAGCTGCCTCGAGCCAGAGGAATTTTACAAAGACCAGGTTGGATTTTTGCAGCATGTGGTATTTTTTGCAGCATTTTTTGTTGGTGGTAGCATGGCTGCTACCACCTCCTGCCCCAGACACACTCAGCATCTCTGCGCCTTGGCCTCTGCCAGAAGCTATTAAAGAATACAAACCAAACAAAAGCAAGCAAAAAGAAAACCCAAGGGGACCTGAACTCTCTTCTTGCTGGGGTGACAGTGAATCCAGAAGCAAAAATGTGCCAAAAAGTTGGGCAGGGGGTGGCTGGGGCTCGGCAGGGTGCCGGGAAGCACGGCGAGCTCGCCTGCCGACAGCGGGAAGGAGCCAAATATCCACAAACAAGTTTCCTGTCTGAAATTAATTTACTTACTGAAACAGCACTCAGCAAAACCTGTGATTAATATTTTCCTCCCCAAGCTCCTAACATGACAGAACAATAATTAATGAAATATGAAACTGAACCTGAGTTACAGGAAGTGTAAAAATATTGTTGTTTCTTTTATCTTCCCTTCTCTTTATCCCTCCCAGTGGTGGGAGCCCTATGCTCTGCTTTCCAGGACCATGCTCTGCACTGGCAGGAACATGGGGCTGATTTCTTGGCATCTGTGCCTAGTTACCTGGCACCCTGCTCGACAGAGGAATCCAGCTGGGAGCTCAGGAGGAGGGTGTAGGGAAAGGTGTACGGGAAGCAGCACGGTGGGGAGCGAGCCCATTCCTTTTGGTCATGTCCATCCCTGTGGGATAGTGATTAAATGCAATAAAACTACCAGAAGGCAGCTGGAGGATTCAATCCTAATTGCCACACGATGTGTTATTTTGCCCAATGTTTTCCACACCCACCTTCCTTTAATCTATTCCCGGCTATAGCACAGCACTCCCTGGCCCTGCTCGGGGCTCACGCTGCCTTCATCCCAAAAGCACTCACAGGCAAACAGCCTGTGGTTTTTAAGGGATCACACACAGCTGGAATAAACCAGCAGAAGAGGGTTTAAATAATAGCTTTAGTATCACAAAAATCCCTCTCTGGAAAGCTGAGTGGGGACATGCTGGGAGAGGGTGCCAGTCCCAGGAGAGGGTGATGGCAAGGTGCCCACAGCCACTCCTGCCATGATGGATGGCAAGGTTGGGATGCTCTGTCCAAAACCCATCCTTTGACCTTCTCAAGGCAGGGACACCTTCCATTAAATCTGGTTGTTCCAAGTTCCATCCAACCTGGCCTTGGACACTTCCAGGGATCCAGGGCAGCCACAGCTTCTCTAGGCACCCTGTGCCAGGGTCCCACACACTGTGTAAAGAACTTCCTTATATCTAATCTAAATCTCCCCTCTTAAATCTAAAAATCTCAATATAATATAATATAATACAATACAAATATAAGGTCACCTTGAATCCTGTTTACAGAGCAACTATTTAAATAAAGCAATTGTTTAACTCTAACAGTGGACTTCCTCAAATTTTCATTTTTGTCTGCATCTCTAAAGTACAAATTGATTGTGTTTCTATGATTACAGTACAACTGTGAGGTTGAGCTAAAATACTGTGGAAATTATACTGTACACACATGCAAAATCACACACACAGACTCGGTATCATATACTGACATATTTATATGCACACACAGAGATGACACAAGAGCCCCACACATGTATGTATATGCATATGAACCTGGGGGCTCTACTTGCTCCCGTGGTGCTGTACCAGCCTGGCAGGCACAGGGCTGGGAAACCAGGAGCTGTGGGACCAGGTGGGTGCTGCTCTGCAGCCTCCTGCACCCCACTTCCTCCCCACTCCCCGCAGCCACAGGCACCCAACTGTAAAACCACAAACCCCAGCTTGAAGGCAGCAGAGCAGAGCCCACTGCGTGGGAGTCAGCTCCAGAACCAGGGAAAGGAGAACTATTAGGGAAAATCGACTAAATCTGTAAGTCTTAAACTCCCCTTTTTTTTTCTTATTTTTTTTTTTTTCCTCGTGGTCTGGGACAAGCCCAGCCCAGACTGAGTCACACAGACAAAGCACCTGCTGCTGCACGCCGTGAGGGCTGTGCCAGGCAGGGCACGTGTCACCCTGACGCCTTGTACCTCCACTAATGACTCTGAGATCAATGGCACGGAAGATGAAGAGGAAAGTGATTTAATTTTCAGATCAACGGGTTGCACAAGTACACAAAGCGTTCCCTGTCAAAGAAACGTGTTACCTTGATTCCTTCCATCCTTCAGCTGAGGGAGCAGCAGAACGCTGTTGCATTTCCCATTTTTCATTCCTGCACTCCTTCTGAGACCCTGGAATGTGGAAGACCCCACCAGACTTTTATTTTATGCAGAAAAGACACAAAGCTGATGGTATATTTCCCTTGTTAGTAGGGCACTTTGGTTGCCCTGATAAAGAATTGCCTAGGTTTGCAAAACACAGAATACAAAGCAAGAGGAAGACTAAAAACTTTAAAAAACCGAACCCCAAAGCAACTAAATCTTGGCATGTGGGTCACAGGGACTGTAAGGAGCAAACCTAAGGGGAGATGGATATAGAAAAAAAGTGGAACTAGGGGAAGACTACTGTGGAGAGCCCAGGAGAAGAGCTGGGTGATGAGCTGGAGACAGGGCTTCACTCCCTGCCCCTCACAGGACCTGCCCTAACTCCCCGACAGGATGGGAAGCAGCCAGTTGAGAAACACAGTTTCCCACCGCCCTGAGCTTCTGTTCATCATCTGAGAGCTTTTTGGAAGCCTCATCCAGGAACCAATTCAGTTGAAAACATCAGATTCAGCACCCAAACCTTCCAGTCAGCACCGACTTCTACTCAGCATTGGGCTGGGAGATTTTTTGAGCTTGGTAATTAAAACCCACTTAAAAGACTTTCCTCCATCCTCAAGAGCCTCATGATTTACTGTAGCTCCTACTTGAACTCATACATGTCTTGTATTTCCAGACATTAGGTAATGAGGTTTTTGTGGTCCACAGAGCTTTCTCACTGATCCTCTGAGTTTGCAGCCAACAGCAATGACTATACACACAAACACTGAGAGAAAAGCTTTCAGGATTCTCCATTAGATACTCTAGAAAGTGCCAGATCACACACAAACCTTACCCCAATCTATCTTAACAGCTCAGGTTAGAATGATCCAGGCACAACAGGCTGATGTTCTGGTGGACCCCAGCTGTGTGAACTGCTTCTCACACCACTGATCCCTAAATCTGACAGAGATGTGGCAAACCCCACCAAACCCCGGGAGCTGATGGTCAACCCAAAGTGCCTGTTGAAGGTCACAGGGAGCTGGGAAGAAGCATTCCACAGGATTCCTCTCCAGCAGCACGGCTCCTGTGCCTGACAGGACCATTGTTTCAGTGCGGACTCACAAGGAAGAACAGGAAACTCATCTATTCCACTTCCACCTACAGCTGCTTCTTCTCAGAGAGCATCTAATTCTTGAGAAAAGCATGTAAAACTCAAACCTTTCCTCAAGTCTGGCAGGTGACAGAAGAGGAGACCAAAGACACAAAAATGCAGAGTGACACTTGCAAGTATCTTTTGAGGCCAAAGGCTGGAATCCAGTTTGGCCAGCCTTCCATACACAGTGAACACTTGGTTCCCACAATTTCTTCACAAACCCCTGGGAACTGGAATCTGACATAGGGAGATAACTGTGCTGGTCATGCTAAAATGCCACTGAAGTTCCTGCATCTGAATCCATGGCACTGGAACCCAACAGGGAACTGGCCACACCTTCCCACACACAGCTTGAGCTCCTTCATCTTTTTGCTGGGAATAGGAGGAATCTAGGTTTTGAAAGTATTGAAAATTTAAGCTTTTCTCAGGCCAGGAAGCACAAGCAGAGATCCTACATAGGAAGGAGCTTGGAATTAAAGGGGCTTCCTAAAGTCTGGTCTCAACAAACTCAAACTTCCACGGAGAAAGGAGTTAATTTACAGAATTATCATAGAATAGTTTGGGCTGGAAAGGACCTTAAATATAATCTCATTCCAACCATGCCATGGACAGAGACACCTTCCACTAGACCAGGTTGTTCCAAGCCCCGTCCAACCTAGCCTTGGACACTTCCAAGGACGGAACTAACACCCTTGAGGAACCACCAGGCCCATCGTGCCTCAGCTGGCACTGACAGCTCTCCGGTGCTCCCTTTCAGCTGGGTAAAGCAGCTGTCACTCTTTCTTTTCCTCACCTGTTTATTGAAACAAAGTCTGTCCCCCATCTCTGCTGGAGCAATACCCGAGCCACGGCCATTTGGTGACAATGGGAAGTGGTGTCTGTGCCACCCCAGCTGTGATGCTCTAACCAGTGTGGCTCGTGGCAGGTGATAAATCAGATGCCCTTTAACTCCCCAGCTGAGCACTGCACACACCACAGCACTGGAAGCACGAGCTACAACCAGTATTTTTACTGACAGGTGATAAATCAGATGCCCTTTAACATGTGCGCACCAGTTGCAAAATTAGTCAATTAGAAATTCATGCCGACTCCTTCCCATGTATTATTTCCTGCGTGATTTACATGGGCTGTTGTTTTGGAATGCTTGCTGGGATTAAGGCTCTTGGAAGCCAAGGGAGCACAGAGCACAGATCTTTGCTGCAGAGCACCACGACCTCTAGTGCTGTGCAGCCTGGAGGAATCATTGGCAGCAGGAAGAATAGCAGCAATGAAGAGGGACCAAAATGTTCTATGGACACTCGATGGGCCCCTGCCAGCACAACCGACAGGTATGGCTTGCACATGAGAACCCTGGGCTACCACTGGGAGCCTTCCCTGAAAATACAAAAAAGAGCAGAAAAGTCTTCCTCAAGCCCATACAATTCTTTATTTCCACACACTGCGCTGCAAATAGATACAAAAGGCTCTTTTTAACTGGCCCTGGAGGTTTCTGTCACCCCTGGGCAGCCCCTTGGAGCAGCACTGTGACACCCAGCAAGCCCCGGCGCTCTCCCATGGGATCAGGGAAGGATTGCTGGCCAGTGCCCACCATGCTGGGAGCTGGTGAGGGAGACAGCCACCCACTCCAGCCACGCTGCTTTCCACCACAATTTGTTATTCTCCTCATTTCGGCAAATTAAACCAACTCTCTTTTCCAACTATTTTGTCTGTATTTTTCTATGGACACTTTTGTGCTACTGATAGTATTTTCAGCTCTGCTACAAAAGGGCATTTGTTAAAATATTCCATGACTGCAGAAGACTCATAACAGATTCAGAAACCCAGTGATAATCATAATAATTTTTTAGCACTTGTCTGCCAGACAGAATTATCAGCAAAAGCAGGGCCCTGTTATCTGCAGGAGCGGTATATGATACGCTCATTTCTTTTTTCTTCCCCCCTCTATAAACTTCAATTATTAATGATGGAAATTTTTCCTTGCCTATTCTTCCCTTGGTGGGAAAAACAGCCATTACTGACATTTGCCGATTTAAATCTAATCCTCCTCATCTGCATATAGACGAGGCCCTGTTTGACTCTGCCTATTGATCCAGCCAGGAAAAGGGACTCTATAACTTAATCTGATGTCAAAGGCTGATGTGTCCTGTAGGAAATCGGCGCTGTAGATCTCCCTGCTATAAATATGTCACCAGAATTAACTGGAAGCACTAATAGGTCACTCAATGAGCTCCACGGTGCACACAGGGCACACCGAGGCTGCTGTCTGGCAGCTTGTGATTGATGACACCAAAAATTAGCCAGAACAGAGGGTTGTCAGCCAGCCCAGGGACAAGGGACTTGCTGACATGCTTTGTTCTCCTGCATGTGCTGGGTCCCAGCCCAGCCCTGTCACTTCTGAAACATTTAACACACTTTAAATGAAAAGAAAGAAAAAAAAATTCTACTGCAAGGATAAAACAACAGAAAATAAGTAGGATCTCTTCCAGCTCTTCCTTCCTTCAGTTTGTCCCGCTGCAGCACTGCCTTTGGTGAGCAAATAAAGCCAAGAGAGAAATTCTGGTGCCCTGTTGCAGGAAAAGAACCCCATGGAGGATAGCAGGGATGGCATCAGGACCTGGACATGCAGCTCTGCATGCTCTGGGGATCAAAGTGACCCCAGCTTGCTCATTCTGGGATGGTTTCTGCACACCAGGCTCCAGCCAAAACACCCCAACCCAGGAAAAAGCCTTCCCTGTTTAGCTGTGTCCCTTCCTCACTCACAGTTTATCATGTAATTGGGAAGAAGCTGGGGTTGGAAGAGACCTTAAAGATCACCTTGTTTCACCCCTGCCATGGGCAGGGACATCTGCCACTATCCCAGGTTGCCCCAAGCCACACTGGCCTATCCCAGATGAAAACCACCATGCCAGGGATGGACAAGGATGGACCACGAGCCCCTCAGCATTGGGACTAATGACAGAGAAAATTAAACGGGAGTCAACTGCTGGGTGATAGCTCGGGTGGCCTTGCTCTCACTGGCACCCTGAAAAGCAGCAGGCTTTGTCCCAAAAATGTTCACGTTTCTCACGGGGGTGCAGGGCAGGACCACTGGGCTCACACAGAGCTGCCAGCTTCCTTTACACATGGATGGGGCTGACACACGAATAAAGCCCTGGAAGAGCATCTGACCCAGCCCTGACCAACTGCCATGCCCCGTGCATGTGGAGCAGCCTGGAACATTCTCCCCTTCCAGCTACAGCTTTGTTCTCTGGCCAAGAGGCAGCCTGGACCAAATTGTCCTTATTTTCCTGTACTGAAGGAGCCGAGACAGTGCCATGTGGTGTGTCACCAAGGATGCAGGAGGGGAGGCTGTTCTCCAAAGGCACACACGATCCCACATGTCCCGGTGGAGTCACAAGTCTGATCTGCCTCCACTTATCTTCACAAAACTCAAAGCCAACCAGAAATCCTCAGAGAGTCCACAGGGCTGCTATGTCCAAAGCCAGTGCGATGCTTCCAGCACTCCTGGATGAGAAGGGCTCTTTTCCAGGGTTGTTTTTATGGCTATAAATTATTTATGCTGGATGCCTGCAAAATGGTGATGCTGAATAAATCACTTCTCCAGCCAGCTGAGGGCAAAGTTGTCTTCAGAGGGGACCTTTCAGGATTTCTTCAGCTCATGAGCTGACCCTCCTTATGAAAAGTAAACAAACCCAGGACAGATTCAAGAGACATCAGAGGACAAAATTTGTTCAGATTTAAAACCTGACCTGAAACAGTCAGCTGGAACAGTGAACATATCAAAACAGACTCCAGACTTGAATTTACTGTAATCTCACCCATTTTCATTGAATCATAGGATGGTTTGGGTTGCAAGGGACCTCAAAGCTCATCTGGATCCACTCCCCTGCTATGGGCAGGGACACCTTCCACTGTCCCAGGTTGCTGCAAGCCCTGTTCAAGCTGGCTTTGAACAATTCCAGGGATGGGACAGCCACAGCTGCTCTGGGCAACCTGTGCCAGGGCTAACATCTAATCTAAATCTCTCCTCTTTTAGTTTAAAACCATTCCCCAGCTCTCCTGTGGCAATCCATCATCCCTAATACGAGGGGCGGGGATTATCCTCGGCGCTGCAGTCAATGTGGGAGCCAGGTGTTCCCTAATCCCCGACCACAGAGAATATTATAATTGTTAGCACTGTAACGAGCACAGGCGCTTTTACCAAGCAGAGAACAGTTACAGGCTCACCTCAAGCAGGGGAGCAGGCAGCATTTCCAAACAGCAACTGGATTCATCCTCATTATTTACCTGAACAGATGTTCGCTGTGATACTTCCCGAATCCTGGAGCTGGATATTTGTCAGCATTAATGGGATTTCCAGGAGCTAGTTTGCTTTAGGAGCTCTTTTCCTCATTCAGATTGTAACCATCACTGTTTCGTGGTGTGCTGCCTCTTTCGCTCACGATTATCTTCCCAGGTTTTCACTTTTCCCTGGGTCACTGAGTGCAGATCCATTCTAATTACTGTCATTTTAGCTTTTGTGCCGCACTCGTCACACCAGGATCCGGGCTGCATAAATAAATAATGCATGTGCTCTTTGTAGGCTTTGCTAACAGAGACGGAGCCCTGCTCATCGTGCCACGAGCTCACCTGAGGCCCAGCCCAGGGAGGATCCACCACGCTCGCCAGCACCGGCTCCCCCTCGCATGGCTTTTAGCATCATTCCATTCATCTCTGCTCAGACAGGGATGCCCTCCTTCCACCACCACTCCTGGGGTGGATGCTGATCCGCCTGCCCGAGGGGATGTCATTATCCTAACATGGCTTGCAGGGCAGCAATCGCTCCAAAGGTTTGCTAAATTAACAGGATCATGGCAAATGCCTCATGCCCGATGGAAAGGCTTAAATCAACACTGAAACGCTGCCCAGCTGGGGGGGCTGCTGCCCTCTGAGTCCCACGCTGGACCAGAGCAACGTGGCACACACAGAAGGATCAAAGCTGATTGTCTTTAAACGGTGAAACCTCTGTCTTTGGGAAGCCACTGCCCTTCCCCGGCAGACCTGACGCTGCTCCCGCGATCGGAAGAGGCAGGTGGTTACAGGACGTGACAGAAGCGCAGGATAACGATCTGCAAGCGATGACTTCAGGTGGTTGGGGTGTGTGGTGGCCAGAACAATGAAGGTACTGCACCCTGGCCCCCCTCACAGGGTGCATCCTTCCCACTGAGAGAGACAGAACATAAGAACGTAACCGCATGCTGACACTGTGGTTCTGCACCATGAGCTGCAGGGGCACAGAGCTCTCACCTGAAAGCCCCAGCAGGGTACAGGGAACCACATTGTGCCTCAGGAACAGGGCAAGGGCTGGCACAGGTAGCTTTGAACGAGGAGGATGAGTTGTTTGTGGGTGAGGGGACAAGAACTGTGTCAGCCAGACACAGACCTCTGTGGCTGTGAGGAAGGTGGGACTCACCACAAGGTAGGATGGTCAAACATTTGGTGACCATGACATAATCTGGTGGCCTTATTGCTCCTAAATATCTTTCACTTTCGTATTTTCTGTAATAAATAGTATTTCTATTAACAGAGCTCATGGGGCCAGCACATGCAGCCATTGCTCCCAGGAGTGGGAGGATGCCCCGAGTGGGACTTTGCCACAGCTGTCAGGGCTGACCCCACATCCTGAGCTGGCCTGGGGGAATAGCCACGACCCAGCTCGGGGCAGCAACACCTCTGACCAAAACAGGCAGGGCTACAGAGTGGTGATCTGTGCCAGGAGCCTTCAAATAAAGTTTAAAAGTTTCATTAGTAAGTCAATTGCCAATTGACTTATTAATGAGACAACCATTTTTTCCACTGTCCTTTGCAGGAAGGGACTTCTCTTTCCCCTCTCCAGGTGCAGCCCAGGACAGCTGACAGGATGCAGAGCAAGGCCGAGGCTGCTTGTTCAAACTGGCTCCGAGGTGCTTCGTGCAAACCCTCCAAGGTAGGCGCATTCGTTTGCTCAGCTGTGCACAAGCCCCACAAAACCCAATAAATAACCACGCCAAACTGCCTGCAAACATCCAGCAGGCTGCAAGGCACACAGAACTGCTCCTTAAACAATACCCCGAGGGCGTCGCGTTCAGTGAAACACAACGGCGTTGTCACCCAGCTCGTGAACAGCCAGGAGAATCGGTGGCACAGGCACCTCTCCCAGGATCCCAGTGGTGCTGGCACAGGGACCCGGTGGAGCCCAGCACACCCTTCAGCTGACACCTGCCACCCGGCTGACGCACAAGGACTCGCCGTCTTGCATCACACGAGTGGCTGCAAACCTCTAAGAACAAGCTATTTTCAGAGGCCTCGTAATTCACACAAATCTTATCTAAAAGACTTTGTCTTTCATATATCTTTATCAGAAATGTTCTCCTGCTTATCTGATAAGATGGAGATGCCAGTGACGGCGGCGGGGGCTGGCATCTCTTTGGGCAGAGTCAGCACAACACACTGCCCCAGGGCTGAGCTGGCCTCGGGCACAGGGCAGGCCAGAGAGGTCCCCCTGCTGTGGGGACATGCCCACGTGCAGAGGTGAGCTCCCTGGCTCTGCTCACCTCTGCCACCACCAAGCCAACCACCAGCTCCTCCCTGAGCCTATTTCAATGCCAGCCACAAATTATGATCAACACGGAGCATGTCCCCAGCAGAACAATGCAGAAACCACAACCAAGGGCTGGAAATATTAAGCTATGAGTCTGTGCTCCATCAGTTGCTGGCAGTATGATTTTAAAATGAAAGAGAAGAGATTTAGATTACATATAAGGAAGAAATTCTTTATTCAGAAAGTGCTGAGGCCCTGGCACAGGGTACCCAGGGAAGCTGTGGCTGCCCCCTGGATCCCTGGAAGTGTCCAAGGCCAGGTTGGATATTGGGGCTTGGAGCAGCCTGGGAAAGTGAAAGGTGTCTCTGCCCAGGGCAGTGGGGTGGAACCAGATGGTCTTCAAGGTTCTTTCCAGCCCAAGCTATTCTATGATTCTCTGATTACCAGATTCAAAGGTTTAGACAGGACTTAGGCATTTTTAATCCATGGTTTATTAAACTGCTGGTTGGGTATTGTGACTTTGAGACTGTGCAAGGAAGACAGAACTAAAAACCAGCTGAAATTTCACTCCCCAAAAGCTGCTAATCCCCTTTCTCAACAAGATCCAGGCTTGCAACCAGGTAAACATTTGCTGCATTTCCTTTGCTTTCAGCAAAGAGCATCATCTTGTTATCATAATTTAACAGCAGAATACTGAGGAGAGCAAGTGTTTCCCGTTTTCCAACCAGATCTTCCCCCCTGCTCCAGCATTTACTCTCCATACCCACACGCTGACTTAGCCAAGCACTCACGTCAGTCTAGTTTCAAAGGATCCTGCACTGTAGGATCTGCTGAGCTGGTCAGGCCAATTAGTTCAATACTTTTTCTTTGTAAACAACTCTTGTTTTGGGAAAGCTTAAAAAACCCCAAACTCCCCATATAGGAAGATGTCTGGATAATGATAAATTAAATCCACATATTGCCTAGAACTGCAAAGGGCTGAAACTACTCTGGAGATCAGCTCTGACAAGCCCTTGCAGGATTTTAGCAGCTCCTGGGCAGCACAGCCCCTGAGTGACAAGGAACAGGAACAGCAAGTCCAAAGGAACATAGAAATGAAGAAAAAAACCTACGAAGCAGAAGTGTTCACTGTAACGAGCAAAGAGAACCCCCAAACAGTGGATCAGTTACTGGTTGTCCCTTTGAGTTGAGCACAGGTCTGTCTCTCCTTAGTACTAAGAATCAGTGAACATTTATTTAACTCTTAGTAGATACTTAATCGTGGCAGGTATGTGGTGATTTAACCCCAGAGAACAACTCAGCACCAGGAAGCTGCCACCTCACTGCCCCTTCCCAGTGGGATGGGGGGGAGGATCAGAAAAAAGTGAAACCCATGGGTCGAGATAAGAACAGTTTAATAAATAAAATGAAGCAAAAAATAATATTCATAACAATAACAGTAACAATAACAATAACAATAATAATAATAATAATAATTGTAATGAACAGGAGAGAGAGAGAAAGGAATGAAACCCAAGAAAGACAAGTGATGCCCAGTACAGTCATTTGTCATCTGCTGCCCAGTGCCCAGTGTAACTGGTCCCTCCTGGCCAGCTTCCTCTCAGTTCCTCTACTGGGCATGATGGCCTGTGGTGTGGAATGTCCCCCTGGCCAGTTCGGGTCACTTGTCCTGACCATTCTCTCTGCTGCTCACTGGCAGAGACTGGGAAACTGCAAAGAACTAAAACGTCAGTGTGTTATCAGCATTACAGGCCCACTGTAAACCCAAAACACAGCACTGTTTCGTGCTACTAAGAAGAAAATTAACTCTATCCCAGCCACAACCAGGACACAGAGGAGTGGACAGTACCTTATCCCATGTGGAGGTACTTGACTCCCACCGGCACTTGGGAATTCCAGCGCAGCTGACCGGGCACTGCAGCCTGCAGCCCTCACCCTGCAGCTCTCGCTGTTGCCATCGGTCAGAGCTAAGAGAAATGCAGGGTGTGTTACACCTGCACTGCTGCAGAAAGGCTTTTAGAGGCATATGAAATCCTGCCTGGAGGTCACGTTCAGACCTGGCACACGCACGCGGATTTGGGGCACACTCGCTTGCGCCCAGGATGAACGCAGCTGCTAATGGCAAAAGCTGGGAGCAGCAGAGTTACAAACTGGCCAGAAAAAATTTCAGCCTTTCTTCATGCAGGGAAAATAGAAAAAGAAAAAAAAAAGTAGAAAAGAAACCCAGCAGACACGGTTCATCAGATAGTTATAAGTTGCTAGAAACAAAAACCACAGCCACTTCAAGTTTGTGCACAGTAAAGTTCTGGGGCACTTACCTCCTGTTTTTGTTTCAATTAAGACAAAAGCAGGGTTTATTTTCAGATCTGTAGTAAAAATAAAATACCAAAAGCCAAGCTGCTGAGCCCTGCACAGGGTGGGCAGGGAACAGCACCCAGTGAGCTTTACTGATCTCACTGGAGGCCACCCTGCTGTGTGCAACTTTTCCTCAGTTCCTCAAAACCCCATTCAACCTTGCATTTGGTGCAGCAAGGTCCCATTTCCACTGCCAGAGGAAACTCTCCACCCTCACACCTGTCTCATGTGGTTTTCTTCCCTTCATTCCTGATTTCACTGATGTTTCTCAATACTCCACAAAACAGGTCTAGAGGCATCAGGCTTTGTTCTTTCTTGGGAAGGGAGAAGGATCATTCAACATATTTACTTACAAAAAGAAAGAGAAATGTGATAGAGCAAGGTCCTACCTGCTCAACCTGCCATGTGCAATGTAGGGGAGAAACTCTCCTGCTTGCAGGTTCCAGGTTGGTTTTTAAATACTCAGCATCTTTGTCCAATACAAAAGCACTTTACACGCGCCGTGCTCCACCTTTAGTTACAGCTGGGGAAGCCTCAGCCTGCTGGGGCAGAAAATCAGAACTGGCAGGAGGAGCAGGCAGGAAGAAAAGGCAGGAGAGGGTTGAGCAAGAGCACAAAAGCAGCAATGTAGTAAGTCTAAAAGGAAATTAATGCAGCTTCTTGTCCCAGCCCCACAAGTTTCCCTTCACCATCAGGAGCAGGTCCTGCAGGGGTGCAAAGCAGCTCGTTCCCTCAGCCCAGCTGCCAAACAGGTGATGCTGCAACACAGCCACCTGTGCCAGCCCCTCTGCCACAGGCAGGCAGCCAGGCTGGGGCTCAGCCTGTGCCATGGACTGGCATCACACTGGAGTCTCCTCCTGGAAGGCTCCAGGCAGGCCAGCGGTCAGGAGCTGCTCTGCTCATCAGAGCCCATCGGTTTTTAGGCCACCTTTGCAGTTTTTCTTACAGGTTGATGACATCAACAAAGACAACAAGAGCTGGAACACGCTGCATTTTGGGGCATTTGAAGACCATGTGGTGACCTCAGCTGCTGGGACATCCAGTGCAGTGGCACAGGTTGGCACATGCTGCTGTACACCCCAAATCATCACAGGACACCTTGCTGCATCTGCCACCCTGTCCCTCTGCCCATGGCCAATCAGACCTGCCAGAATCCAGCTTCAGCTTCTGGCAAAGGCAGGCATTTAACAGAATTATCTTGAGCTGCACCAAAAGCCAGTTATATTCAAATTCCACAAATTCAGACTCTCTATCTTGACCTTGACTGATTTTTTAATCACCATGTGACCCTTTTTGTACCTCCCACCTGAAAAATAACGAGAGGCAGGGCCAGCCAGAGCACAGAGCCTTCCTTCCTCCTCCCCATCAATATTTTATCACAGCAAACACCTGCCACGAAAACAAGCCCTAGGAGAAACAGGAGGTTCGTGGAACTGCCTCAACAGCAGCATAGACACCACAGGAAACAAAACAACCTGTGCACAGAGAAGAGCAGAGCCCACAGAGCAAATGTTTGTGTGCTCTAGGGACAGGACAAATTCTGCTTTTGCTTGCACGGGGGTGTGACTGCTCTGTCCCCAGCAGTTTCAGCTACAGCTTCTGCAAAGGGTCATGCAGGCAGGGCAAATTCTTTTCCAAATATGCTCAGGTTTGGGGGTTTCACTGGAGTCAAAGGCAGGAAAGTGATTCCCTGCACGGCAATTCAGTTCACAAGTTTGGCACCAGGAATGTCCCTGAGAAAGCACTGGGATTCACAGCCAGGTGGTGCTGGGGGCAAGGGACATCAAAGAACAAGAAACGTGGGGAATCCTTCATGTTTTCCTATGAAGGATTCAGACTTAGCTTGCAAGAGCTGATCAGGCCCCCCTGCCCCGGTACAAAGCAATCACCTTTCCTTTTTGTTTTACCCTTCGGAGAACAGAGCCAAGACCAAAATGTACCTACTGCTCCCAGCTTCTCCAAAATCAGGAGCTGCATGGGAAACATCCTGACTCCTGAATTTCACCCATGAGACAAGCGCTGCTTGACGCCGGCGCCCGCGGGGTGACACCTCCAGGGAAGCACCATTTGTTTATCACAGAGCACGCAGGGATGGCAGCAATTGGAGGTTATTATTTCTATTGGAGATGTGATTTCAGGCTGTGAGAAAATTTCAGGCTGCACAAGCCTGAAATAACTCCCTAGGCCAAATTTACAACCGGTAACAGGCAGAACTATCATAATCACTTGTCATTTTATATAAGGCCAGCACGACCCCTTGACCTAAACAGGCTCTGGAGCTGCCAGCCCAGGAACTGAAAGCAGAGCTGTCAGAGAGGCCAGGCCCCTTCTCACAGGATTAATTTTGTCTCAGTATGGGTTTTGAGACACTAAACACCACAGTGGGATGGCTGAGGGGGGCACCAAGATGCTCCAAGGGCTGGAGTCCCTCTGCTCTGGAGCCAGGCTGGGAGAGCTGGGAGTGTTCACCTGGAAAAGGCTCTGGGGAGAACTCAGAGCCCCTTCCAGTGCTTGAAGGGGCTCCAAGAGAGCTGGAGAGAGGCTTTGGACAAGGGATAGAGGGAGAGGACACAGGGAACAGCTTCCCACTGCCAGAGGGTCAATTTAGGTAAGATATTAGAAAAGTTTTTTATAATGAGAGTGGTAAAACACTGCCACAGGTAGCCTAGAGAGAGCAGATGCCCCAACCCTTGAGCCCCAAGAGTTCAAGGCCAGATTGGATGGAGCTCCAAGCAGCTTGGTCTCATGGAAGGTGCCCATGGCAGGGAGTTGGACCAGGTGACTTTCAAAGGCCCCTTCCAAACCCAACCATTGTGTGATTCTGTGATTCAATGCACATGCCCGCACCTCACTGGGGTGGGATCCTGCACAGTGCCTTATTCAGTGGCACTGATCCCTCCTGTCTCTGTGCCTTTCCCATTCCAGCTATCCACCTTGATGGATCCCCCCCCACTATCTGATGTATGCTGAGTTATACTGAAGGATGTAACAAACACCAGATGATGGTCTGTAGATACACTACACACTTAGCAGTGCTGGTAGGAGGCTGAAACACCACAGCATGTTTTGGGCAGAAACCTGTCCTTTCCTGGAAGCTGGAATTTTGCATCTCCCAGGACACAGCCTCGTCACTGGAGCCATTTCTGCTCAGTCCTGAGGAGGCTGCAGGCAAGGACTCTCACAGGGACACCCATGGCTCACGTGGGAGGCTCTTCTCGAGCCCATCATGGAGATAAGAAAAGTCCTTCTTGGTTTACAGTGTTTATTTCACCTTCTCTATCAAAATAAAATCAAACATGAAGTTGTGGTCATCGACTGCAGCAAGTTCTTCCGCAGCAGGAATTGTCCTCATGTCTGCCACACGCACCCTCCCCTGGCTGCTTGCAAGCACAGACCCTTCTCCCTGAGCTCGCTCTCCCCGGGCTGTGCAGTGTGGGCACAAGGCTAAATATGACTGCACAGGAAATATTGAGAAATCCAGTCTCTTTGGTGAAGTGGTCCTTCCTAAGCACGAAAACCACACGCCCATGATTGATGGAGTGGCTCCCCTTTCAAACAGTCAGCTCATGCAGACAATCCCAAAAGCCAGAAGCAGAGCCCAGAGCGAGCACGTATAACTGCCTGCAGAGACAAGGGTTAACAATCTTATCTGGGGTCACCAGAAGAAATTCCAAGTAAAACCCACAGCACGCAGATTTCCTGCTTTCTAACCCAGTGCCCTATTTATACCTCTCTTTTTCACAATGCCAGTGACAGCTTTTTCCTCACTCACAGGCATGTTTCCTGCTTTCTGAATTGTGACTTTCATTTGTAGCTCATTTCCATAACCTCTGAAATAGAGTTTCAGTGGAAGTGTTAAATGTACTGATAAATTCTTCATGAATCTTAAAGTTATTGGCAGAGAGAATGGGGGCAATCTACCCTGTACCAGTCAATTGAAAATTATACATCTCAAAACCCTCTAATGGAACGCAGCAAGGTTTAACTCTGACTGATAAAGTAACGCCTTCCTGACGACGAGGCCAATAACAGAGCCTATTTCCAAAATGCAAAGTCCCCAGTGTGATGGCAAACAGGCTCATCAGTGCACAGTGACCTTCACAGTCTTTATCGCAGAGCACAGGGACAAACTCTGTGATCACGTGCAGGGCAGCACCCAAACAGCCCCCGGTGTTCACTTCTCCATCCCTCCGGGCTCATCCCACAGCGAGGGGGTCCTGCCCCTTTCCTGCTCTCACGAGNTGCCAGAGGGTAGGGCTGGATGGGATATTGGGAAGGGGAGTGTGGGGAGGCCCTGGCACAGAGCAGCTGTGACTGCCCCTGGATCCCTGGGAGTGTCCAAGGCCAGGTTGGCCAGGCAGGGTCACCTTCCACTACCTGGGCTAGTGGAAGGTGTCCCTGCTCATGGTTGGGGTGAAACGAGGTGAGCCTTAAGGTCCTTTTCAACCCAAACCATTCTGTGACTCTGTAATTCCATCTGATCAGGCTGCGCTTTGGTTAACAAAGCATCTTCTCTGTGCTCTTTGCCAAGAGCATGGCATGGGCCAGCTGCTGCCACTCCTCTGGTTTCTCTATTTTAAAAAGCAAGAGAAAAAGAGGGGGAAAAAAAAAAAAAAAAAAAGAAAGAGAGAAAAAACAGTCTCATCTGATCCTTATTCCTGCCAGAGCAGGAGCATCTTCAAAACTACTGGCCGAACAAGTTGCACTAAATAATTAGGACACATGGGGGGACTAAAAGTAAAGAAAGACTATAGCACAGATTTGCTGCAACGTTTCCACTTCACTGGAGTCAGAAACAAGACACGAGGTGCCTATTCTGAAAAACCAGATGTGGCTGTGACTGAACAAAAACAGTACGGACAGGAGGCAAGCAGGGAAAGAAAACCCACAAAAGTCATCGTGACTTATGTGAGAATCTGAAGGTCAGACATGGGAAGAGCAAAGCCAGGGGTGGAGCTGCCTTGCAGGAGTGCTGGGGATGCTGTGGGTATGAGGGCTCAGCCTGAGCTGTGGGGAAGGTAAGGAAACAGGAGGTTGGATCCCCTGGCAGGAGAAGCATCCAGCTAGGAAACCCCATCAGACTGCAGCCCACCTTCCCTGGAGGGGATGCAAGAGAGAGAAACGAGGGACTGAGGCATTTGAAATGAGACCAAGTGCCAGAGCATCCTTTAGGAGCAGCCCAGGGCAGGCTGACAGAGGCGAGGGGACCGTGCCACCCCCTCCATCACTCTGACACTGGATGCACTCTCTCGGAATCAGCCCGGGACAGCGCAGCCCCGACAACAAAAGCCACAAGCACGAGGTCCCTGCGACCAGAAGAGGTGCCACGTGTGACACGTCCCCTGACACAGCCAGCCCGGAGCAAGGGGCACAGACCCTGCTGCAGGGCAGCTGCCTGTCCCCACCCTTCCCAGAAAGCCTTCAGAGGTGACAAACGCAAGCACACTCATCACAGTCGGGTGTCCCTGAGACCAAAACGGCGGTAATTCCAGAATGGAGCTAAAAACACCGATCTGAAACAGGGGAATGAGGGAGCAGGAGTGGACCGGGCAACAGCCACCTGACCTCAGCAGAGCTGCTCCCAGCTCCCACTCTCCCACAGAAACACGCACAGCTCCCTACCCCATATAAAATATTTGTGCATCCTACATAATTTAGAATCCTATTAAATAACTTGACTCCCCTATTTTTCATAGCAGCAAATTCCATGAATTTTGCATGGAATAAAAATTTAGCAATCATAGCAGTTGCTAATTTCTGTGCTGTGCTCAGAGCAGCCTTTCACTTCCCCATAATGATTTTTAAACATTATCCTGCTGTTTCCTTTTTTTCTACGTCTGGCATTGAAGAGCTCTGCGAACTATTTGAATTGCGCTGCTCTGAAAAAAAAAATCCTGTAGGGGAGGAAAAATTAAATTCAATCATCACTCTACCCTCTGTGAACTGTGAAAGTCTTGGGAACATGAAAAGGTGCTTTCGAAAGGATGTTAAGCATTCAAAAGATTAGACAGCAATGTGCAATTAAATGTGTTCCACAACCCTTTGTCAGAGTATCCAAAACCTTACTTCTGCATGAACTTCAAATCCTCCCACTGGGAGCTTGTTCAAGTGGTTTACTTTAAACCTGTACTTTAGATATTCCATACCTTTCACTTTTATAATTCTTCAGCATATGCTAACACTGGCAGAGTTAATAGTAACTGACTAATTTTAAACCCTGTGATTACTGGAGCTGATTTATATAGTAGCTTCACTTCACAATACTGCGAATCAGGCACGCGGTAATTGCCAAGTTCAATTTTAGCTCTGTCACACTGAAGCATTAGTTTTTATGCCTCAGCTGTTGCCTCCTCCATGCTATAGAGGTAAGTTGATAATGCAGTAGGTTTTGCTGTTAAATATCATAATATTATGATACCCCATGTCAGATTCTTGCAAGCTTTGTGAGCTATGCATCATCTATTAACTAAATACTTTTATTAAGGGAACAGTTTGAAAAAGTTCCTACTCTAATTTAGCTCAGAACATTGAATACTGGAAAGGGAGGGGAATGCAATGATTTAATTCACCACCAAAAGTGACTTGGTGGAGAGAAGCACGCACCATCATCATCATCATCAAGGAGCTGTGATAGGAAATGTGAAGGGATTAAACTAAAGCCAGTGAACACAAACCTTCCAGCTGAGGCTCCTTACCCTGACCTCAGGCCACAACCTCCTGGCACACGTAGGAGCAGTGCCAGGAGCTGTTTCACTCCTCAAAACCAGGAGTTTTAGGGCTGCAGCAAGTGCCATCTTGACCAAAGAATGGACATCCCAGGGAAACCTTCCTTCCATCCCTGTGGATGCTGCTGGCAGGGCTCGTGGAGCCTGGTGGGACAAGCAGAGAGGAGAAGATAGAGATGGGGACACCAGAGAAACTTTGCTAAGAAGAGACGGGGCTCCACAGCTCAGGGGTGAGCTGCACTTGCAAGAGGAATGAGGCTGTGCTGCTGCTGCCTCGCAGCTGAACCAACAAGCACAGCTGGGCATTACCAGTAATCTCTTAATAGCACTTAAATCCACCCATCTCTTGGGCTTTACGCTAGAAGATTTTCTTTGGTTGTTGCGGGGTTTTTTGTTGGTTTTTTT
>WAAG01057571.1:3441-55512 GCA_013390105.1 Tichodroma muraria | reverse complement strand
GAATATTTGGAATTAACCCTTTTGCTCCATTGTAGCCTGATCCCAGCTGCCATAATGCTGAGGAAGAGGCAGCCAGACTGCCCAAAAGCTCCTTTTCCTTTTTTTTAATTTTTTCTTTTTGTTTTCCTTTTCCTTTTTGCCTTTTCTCCTTTTCCTTTTTTCTTTTTCCTCTTTTTCTTTTTCTTTTTCTTTGCCTTCCTTTTAATTTCTTTTTCTTTTTCCTTTTTTATTTTTCCCTTTCTTATTTTTCTTTTTCCTTTCTTTTTGCTATTCCTTTTCCTTTAATTTCCCTTTTCCTTCCTTTTTCTTTTTTCCTTTTTGTTTTAATTTTCCTTTTTCTTTTCTTTTCTATTTTTCTTCATTTTCTTTTTAATTTCTTTTTTCTTTTTTTTTACCTTTTTCTCTTTCTTTTGTTTTTTCTTCTTTTTTTTTTTTTACCTCTTTTCCCTCTTTCTTTTTCTTTCTCATTTTCTTCTTTCTCTTCTTCTTTTTCTGAGTTTTCCTTACCTTTCTTTTGGCTGGAATATTTGGAATTAACCCTTTTTGCGCCATCCCAGCTGGATGGAGGAAGAGGCAGCCAGGCTGCCCAAACTCCTGTGTAACGTGGCATTGGGATTTCTGTCTCCAGCTCTGGGCAGCTCCCAGCCCATCCCTCTGTTGCAGCTGGGATTGCTCCACATCCACCTGCCCTGGGAGAGCTCCCTTGCTGCTATCTGCTCTTCATCCGATGGCAGTCCTGAGTTTGTTTGGGAATTTCCAGGGGCATTAAGGAGCCTTGGGGCTGCAGGTTCAGGTGCTGAGGACTGAGGCTGCAGCCCCTCACCCACTGGGCTGTTCCGGTTCCTCAGGGATTTGGGGATGTACAAAGCTCCCTTGGAAGGTGAACGTGGAGTTTGGAGATTGCAGAGATTGGCAGCCCCAGAAGATGAGGAGGTGCCCAGTTTAGGGAAAGGGAAAACAATGGGGAAAATTGTTTTTCTCCATTTCTCCTTCCTCCAAAGCAAGGGCAAAAATCTGAGTTTAATTCTGCATTCAAGTTTGGGGTTCTGTGCTCAAAGAGCAGAGTTTGTGCTTGAACCAGGGGAGGAATTCTGGCACTGCCAAGTCCTTCACAGAAAGTTTCCTTTCCTAACAGAGCTGGTGCTGCCTCTTTCCTCCTCTGGAGCCAGGATTGTGGCTCCTTTCCTGTGCTCCCAGCAGTGAGGAGACAGAGACAGAGAGGATGTGTGAAGTGGGATTTGTTTGCTGGGCTTCTGATCACCAGCTGTGCTCTCAGGGAAACATTTCTGTGTTGGAATCACTCAGGCTTTTATGGAGAAAAGCTTTTTCCAGGATAGAAAAGATTCTGTGACTTGGGGAGCAGAAACTGCACAGGAACAGGGAATTTTGGATGAAAAGCATGAAATCAGAGGCATGCTGTGGTCCTTCCCAGGGGCAGTTGCTCACCTTGGATGGGGATATTGGAGAAGCAAGGAGTGGGAATTAATCAAAGGGATGCAGAGAGTGTCTGCCCCTGGAAGTGCCCAAGGCCAGGTTGGATGAGGTTTGGAGCAGCCTGGGACAGTGGAAGGTGTCCCTGTCCATGGCAGGGGTGGGGCTGGATGGGCTTTGAGGTCCCTTCCAACCCAAACTATTCCAGGATTCTGTGAAATCTGCTGAGAGGAAAGGGATGAGAGGGATGCTGGAAGTGCTCCTTCCATCCCACCTGGAGGAACTGGGGGAATAAGAAGGAATATTTCACCATAGGCTCAACTCCCAAGTCCTGAGCAGACTCAGCAGGGTCTGAGATGCTTCTCTGGTCCTGAGTAAAACCACAGTAGGGCCTTATTAACCTGGGCTTAATGGGAAGTTAATTAAAGGCAGGGGGATTGGGAGAGCAATGGAACTCCAGGAAAACCTGCTGCAGGTACTGCCTGGAGGGTGAGCTTGGGATGGGGAGGAGGATCCCAACTCATCACCTTTGTCAGAGTCAGGTCTCAGGGTTTGCTTGTAACAAATGATCCCTATGGGCTGTTCCAAGGACATTATTCCAAATGGCACGGGAATACTGGGCAGGAAATTTCCAACAGAGAGTGCTCACAGTCCAGTTAAGGCTGGGAAGTCCAGGGAAGGAGCTGCACATGAAGGGAAAGGTTTTTTTTCCTTCTGGGCACAGCCTGAGTGGTTCTGGTGGGAGACCTATGGAGCTCATTCCAGCAGTAAATCGGGGCAGGATGCAAATTCTGTCCATCAGAGGAAACAATCCCATGTGGCTGCTGGGAGAGCAGAGGTGTGCAGGGATGGGAGGGACAAGTTAGGATATGAGGGATGTGAAGGGATGTGAGGGATGTGAGGGATGTGAGGGATGTGAGGGGATGTGAAGGGTGTGAGGGATGATCAGGGATGTGAAGTATGATCAGGGATGATCAGGGATGTGAGGGATGAACAGGGATGTGAAGTATGATCAGGGATGATCAGGGATGTGAGGGATGATCAGGGATGATCAGGGATGATCAGAGATGTGAGGGAAGTGCAGGATGTGCGGGATGAGCGGGAGCTGGAGTGGGATATGCTCGGGGAGGGAAACGCTCTGCTCCGTGCTGCTCTGTAGAAGGAGGAGGGAAGAGAAGGTTGTTTGCTGATAGAGAGAGCTGTGAAAGGGAGATGGAGCTTTCTTTGGAAAACACTGGAAATTTATTCCCTCCTCATTCAGCCTTTTAGTAGTGGGTTCTGGAGTTGTAAACAAAAGTCATAGCATGAATCTGAAATTTATCTGCCTTGTAGTGCTAATCTCCTTTCTGTGTGGGGTGTTACTGCTTCTGCTTCTGCTTCTTCTTCTTCCTCTTCTCTTTCTTCTTCTTCTTCCCTTTCTTCTTCTTCTTTTCATTTTCTTTTCCCCTTCTCCTTTCTTTTCTCTTTTCCCCTTTTTTCTTTTCTTCCTTCTATTATTTTTCTTCTTTCTCCTTTTATCTCTTTTATCTAAAATTTTCCTTTTATTTTTCTTTTTCTGTCTCATTTTCTTCTTCCTTCTCCTTTTCCATCGAGGCTGGGTAACATATTTTTCCCTGACCTTGCACATCCTGAGTTACGGAGGCCTCACAGAATTCCTGGCTCTGGCTGCCCACCTTGGGACCAGCCCCACCCTGGGGAGCAGAGCTGGGGAGGACCCCAAGCCCACCTGGGGCAGGGCAGCTCTGGGGCTGCTCCCAGGGCATTTCCATGGTCAATAACCCATGGCAGGGAAGCCCAGGAGGAGCCTGTGCTGGTGCTGTGGAATTCCCTGGATTTGTCTGGGTGTCTGGAGCCCCTGTCCTTCCTCGCAGAGCTTTTGTGTTGGACAAGTCAAAGGAAGGGAGTCTGTGGTGGAACCTCAGCCAGCGTCCCTCAGGGTCCAACAGGTTGTGCCAGGGGACCAAAACTCCCTCTGGAATGGGAATGAGGTGCTGTCCCCACACCCATCCCTGCAGGGTGACAGGGGTTTGCAGTGGATGTGGCACAAAAAGCTGATTTTTATCCAAGGAGCAGAACTGGGCCATTGGCTTGGGCAGCCCCCCCTGTCCTGGTGCTGCTGTTTATATTTCCAGGGCTGGGGGTGGGTACCCAAAAAACTCTCGGGAGTCTCCTGGTGGAGATCCATGGAGCCAGGGATGCAGCAGGAGGGGAGGGCAGGGACCTGAGGAAAGGTTTCAGGCAGTGACTGACAGATGATAAAGCTCAGAATGTGAGCCCTCATGTAGAAATTCACATGGAATCATCTGTAGGAACAGGAAATTATCTGTATGAATTAGCATAGAATCATTTATAAGAATTAATGTGGAATCACCTCTAAAAATTAAATACCATAGAATCACCTGTAAGAATTAAAATGAAATCTACTGTAGGAATTATCATGAAATCATTTGTAGGAATTAACATGAAATCAGCTATAGGAATTACCATGAAATCCCTGTGTGCTTATGCTGACTGCTGCAGTGTGCACTGAAATATTTGGTAAAGGATATCAAGACGGAAATATTTGGAATAAAAATGTTCTCATCAGGCTGGAAGAGGTCCCTGGAGGCTGAGGTTGCTGCTGCTGGAGGTGACTTGGTCACCAAAGCTGGCCAGAACAGACAGAGCCTCACTTCCCAATGCTGCAGTCACTCCTCACCTCTGGAACTTCCTTCTCATTGAGGCTAAATTACCTCATATCCATTTGTTCCTACACCAGTGGTGATCTTCACATGAAATGGCTTTTTCCTGTCCCTGGAATGATCCCTCCCTCTTCCTGTCCCCTCACAGGTGGAAATCAAAGCCCATCCCTGTGAGGGTGGGCAGGCCCTGGCACAGGGTGCCCAGAGCAGCTGTGGCTGCCCCTGGATCCCTGGCAGTGCCTAAGGCCAGGCTGGACAGGGCTTGGAGCAGCCTGGGACAGTGGAAGGTGTCCCTGCCCATGGCAGGGGAGGCACTGGATGGGCTTTAAGCTTCCTTCTACCCAGCCCATTCCAGGGTTCCATGAGCTGAGTCCTGCCCTCCTCTCTCCCAGCATTTTCTACTCTCCAAAACCCTCCTCACTTCCTTCATTCCAGGCTCGTCCCTCAGGCCCGGCCTGGCCCTTTCCCAGGCACTGGGAACGTGGTTCTTCCTCCTGATTCACCGGGGGGTCACAGCACAGCCCCTCCAGCCCCACCCACCCTTCCTCTGGTGCTGGGGGTGAGCCTGGCTTGTCTCCTGCAGGGATTTCCACAGCGGGAAATTTACAGGGGAGAGTGGAAGCTGCTGTTTTGCCAAATCCTTCCGACACCTGCAGGATCACAGTGCTGCTGCCCCCCCAGCCTGCCCTCAAGGATTCCCAATCCTTCAAAAGCCTCCCTTTGAGGGCAGATCCAGGAGCAGCAGCCCTTGTTCTGTCCTGCTTTTCCATGGGAATGGGGGTTCCCAAAGGTTACCTGGCAACGTTCAATATGTTCGGGTGCAGAAGCACCAAAGATGTCTTTTCCACAAATCATTTTTTTTTCCTGGGGAAGGGAGAGATAAATAAAAATCTGCCAAATTCCGTGTCAAACAATCCCCCTGGGCACAAAGCAGAGCCAGCCCTGAGTTCTGAGAGCTTTTCCGGCCGTGCCAGGCTGAGGAGCGCTGGATTGTTTGTGTGCCTTTGCCATCCCCGTGTCTCTCCGAGCCGCTGGAGCACCGGAGCCCTGTAAATCCTGCTGGTTATTCCCTATGTCAGCAGCCCTGGTCCTGCCTAGTTTGGGGGATGCTGAAGAGGAGCCAGAGGCTGCAGCAGCTCGGGGGGACGCGGCCCCAGGGCGCGGCGAGAGCTCCGTCCGGGGGTGCTGAGCTGCTTCGCTGAGATCCCCACACCCAAGGGAAATATTTTGACACTTCCCATTGGAATACGTTGGGGGGGCGTTGCCATTAGATAAAACCGGGGTTATTTTGACACTTCGTTGCATTTTGCGGCAGGGAAAAAAACCCACCCAGAAAAACAAGAGTGAGAATAGCAGATGGAGGGCTGGAAATTTCCATTTTTTTAGCCGTATTAGTTCCAAGCCTCACTCCCCGGTTCACTCAAGGACGAGCTGTTCGCAGCTTTCCGATCGTTCCCTTCGTACTTGGGGGCCCAAAGGTGCAATTAAGGACTGCGCTGGGTGGGGAGATTTGGGGCGGTGTTCGCTCGGCTCTTATCTCGCTGATGACAGCAGCCGTGCGGGGCTGGCGGTGACCGACTTTGCATTTACACCCCAAACCACCCCAGGGCGGCCAAGGGCTGTGATGGAATTAATTCTCCAGGGAATCGTTATTCTTTCTCCTCCAGGAGACACAACAAAATTACGACGGTAGCCCAGGGAAATCACTGGAAATAAACCCGACCAGGGAGAAGAGATGAGTGGGAAGGTCGAGCAGGAGCAGGGAGAGGGTTGGGGAGGGAAGGGCTGCAGCAGGAGCAGCGGGAGGGGTGGGTGAGGATGGATTTGGGGAGTTAAGCGCTTGTCGGGCTGGGTGTCAGGGCCGGCTCGGGCAGCGCTGTTTGTGCTCTTCAGAAAGGTAATGAGGAATCCTCCTTGTCCCTGGCTCTTCCCTCCTTCTCCCGGAGGAGGGGGGATTGATCGGCCATGTGCTCGGTAATCGGGAAGCTGTAAAGTGCTGCTGTTCAATGGGAGGAGAGAGAGGGAATGAATTAGAAGCGAACACATCTTTCCCCTTTCCCTACACAGCTCTGGAATGCTCAAATAACTCTGGGAAAGGAGTGCTGTGCTCTGGGCTGCTGTGGAATGGAAATCTTCTCACCCAGAGAGAAACATCAGGATAAACTTTCCTGGGAAACCTTTTAGACCCGGCTCTGCTCCTGCTGCCTCAGCCCCTTCTGCCCCCAAACCCTGACTGATTTGTTAGTTTTTCCTCGCTGGACTTTTACCCTTACAATTCTTCCCAGCCTTAGATCATTCGGGAATTTAATTCATATTGTGGCCACCGCTTCTTTGAGGTCATTAACAGAGGTGTTAATCAGGATCATTGGGTGGCCAGGGTTAGAGGGGGCTTGGGGGAGCCTGGGATAGTGGAACTAGATGAGCCTTGGTCCCTTCCAACCCAAGTCACACCAGGACATGGAATTACTTCTGTAATTCCATGGGGCAGGATGAACTTCCTGTTCTCTGATTTTTCCTGGGATCTCTTCTTTTTCCCCTTTAATCCTCTAATACAGTTCTGTGTCAGCTGCCCACATTTGGGAGTAAATGAAGACACTACTTAGGGAAAGAGGAATAAACATTGGGATTTCTGACCCCTCAGGGAGGGGAAATCCACATGGTTGGTTTCCCCTGCTGCCATCCAGGCTGGGCAGGGGGAGAAGGCAGCTCCAGGGGTAGCAGCACCTCAACACCCTCCCCTCTGTGATCCTTAAAGACAGAAAAGGGCTCTGCTTTTTTGGATCAGGGCAAAGCATCCCTGTGGAGATGCTGGAATGGGAAAGATCCCAAAGCTTCTCCCAAGCCCCGGCACTGTCTGTGAAGAGATTGAGTCCATGGACCACATCCCCTCGCAGCTCTGAGCCAGGAGCATCTGTTGCCATGGTGACTTGGTGGGGAAAGTCATCTGGGGAAAGTGCTGCTGTATTTTTAGCTTTGGGTAATGAAATGTAACAGCTGGAGAGGAAGGTGAGGGGCAGCCAGGGGCCACAGTGCCCTGGAGTGGGGTTTGGGAGCAGGGCTGGGTTCAGGGAGGGTGCTCAGGATGGGCAGCATCTGCAGGAGCCTGGGAATAACCCCTGGGAAGAGAAGGGGATGAGGAGGAGCTCTTCCATGGCGAGATAAAGAGGAGGCACTGCCTGAGGTCACACTGCTCCCTGTACGGTGCGTTCAGCTTATAAATAGCTCACATCTACCTCTGCACAAGTGGTATTTATAGAGTGGGGAGGGGAAAAGGCTCCGTTTGGTGATGGGAGTGGATTTGGGAAGGATGTGCCAGGCTTGGTCAAAAGTTCAGGTCTTTGAGAGGAACAGAAAGCCCCAAATGCGTGTGGGAGGGTTCTGCTCTGCTCAAGGCTCAAAGGTTGAGTGCTGCTAATGCAGCTTTTGGGATGGGTGTGCCTGGAGAGGCCCTCAGCTGGGGCTGCTGTGTGGATATTGGTGTCCTTTATCCCTGGCATTTACCCCTGGCATTTGGATACTCGGTCTCACTCGTGTGTAAACTTTTCCAGATTCACATTTTGCTTCCCAAAGTCCTCTCCCGGCTCCCTGTAATGAATCTCATTCTTCTGCCTTCAGCTGTCAGAAGTTTGCTTTCCCATTAATTGATTTGGGTGTAATATTTACTGCACTGAGCTCTCAGGACCGCACATGAAAGGAGATTTCCCTGCAGATGGCAGAGTCTGATGGGATTCAGGGATTCATTCCTACTCCAAAGGTTCCTGGAATTATGAGCTGATGTTTTGAGCAGCCTCCCCATCTTTCCCTCCCAGCAGCCCGGGCTGGCAGGGAGGCAAAGGGAATTCAGCTTCAGGAAGTCACAGCTGATGCAGACCTGAGCCCAGAGCGTGGAGATTGGTCCAATATTCCCTGGAATGAATGGCCCCTTCCCTCTCTGCATCACTGGGCTCTTGTGCTGGATTAAAACTGATCCCATCTCATGGAGATAAACGCAGCTGGGGGGTTATCAGAAGTCTGGGAAGTGGCCTGGCCCCTGCCCAGGGAATTACCCAGGCAGGAAGCTGCCCACGGAAATGGGAGCAGGATCCTGCCCATGGAAACAGGAGCAGTCTGGTGGGGGCAGGGGAGGGGCTTAACCTGGGTGAGGTGGTTTAGAAGCAGATTTTGAATTGTAAAGCTTTAAATAAAGCTTAGCAAAGACCACCAGGACCATTCCTTGGTGGGCTCTGATGCTCCTGCTTTTCTCCCAGGAACAGCCAAAGGTTTCCTGCAGCCCCTCTGCAGGGTCTGGCGGCCCCTGACTCCTGGGGACAGGAAGGGGGTGACTCTGGCAGCCCATGGAGGACTGGGAATATTTTCCTTAAAGCTTGAACTACTCCAGGCAGGCCAAACATTTCCCATCCTCCAATTCCCGATGGAGAATGGAGAAATTTTTAATTCGTTTGGGTTCCTTTTCCCAAAAAGCCCTGCTGAGTTTTCCCTTCCGCTTCTCAAGTGAAATGCTTTAAATGAAGGTGAAACTCCTCTGAGCAGTTGCAGGGGGCCCTGGGGTGTTCCCTACATCCCCATTCCCAGAGGGAGATGATGGAGCATCCCAATTTCCTCTCCAAGCACGGGGCAAAGACTGCTTCACCAAAATCGAGGAATTGGCACCTTTTTCCCTCTTTACCTTCAACATTTCAAGTGAAACAGGCTCCCAGATGCTGGAAGGTTAAAATTTCTCTGGCATTTGCAACAGGCAGATCTGGGAAGTTGGGGGCTGGGAGTTGAGAGGTCTGTGAGCAGAGACACTGAGGTGGTGGATTATGGAATCATGGAATATCCTGAGTTGGAAAGGACCCCCAGGGGATCACCCAGTCCAGCCCCTGGCCCTGCACAGACACCCCAACAATCCCACCCCGGGCATCCCTGGCAGCGCTGTCCAAACACTCCTGCAGCTCCAGCAGCCTCGGGGCCGTGCCCATTCCCTGGGGAGCCTGGGCAGTGCCCAGCACCCTCTGGGGGAAGAACCTTTCCCTGATCTCCAGCCTGAGCCTGCCCTGGCACAACTCCAGCCATTCCCTGGGCCCTGTCCCTGTCACGGGGAGCAGAGATCAGAGCTGTCCTTCGGTGTCTCCCCTCAGACAAGCGGAGAGAGGCTGCCACAGGCTGGAGCAGTTAAAAGTTAAAAAACAAACCAAAGTCAGATATCAGGAGCTGAGCCAGGCTGAGGACGATTGATGGAAGTGATTCCTTATGTTCCATCAGTATTTTTATTGATCTAGGGCTGTTCAGTGCTGTAAAAACATTATAAATTAGAGAAAAGCTGTGAGAAGGATCTAGAGACAGAAATCACCCAGGGTGACAGCAATAGGATGAGAAGAAACAGCCTCAAGTTGTGCCAGCAGAGGTTCAGGTTGGATATTGGGAATTATTTCTTCACTGAAAGGGTGGCACAGGGGGAAGTCCCTGGAGGGGTTTAACAGCCCTGGGGATGTGGCAGCTGGGGACATGGCTCAGTGGTGGCCTTGGCAGAGCTGGGTTAAGTGGTCAATCTTAGAGGGCTTTTCCAGCCTTCCTAATGGTTCTGTGTCTCTGATCCCAGGATATCCTGTGTGCACAGGAGCTGTGGGACTGCACAGAATTTTGTGAGTGTGCATTAACATATCCTGATCATCCTGCCCCAGGATGATCAAATATTCACAATTAATGCTGGAAAGGGCAACAGCTGCTGCTTCTGTGCTCAGCATCCACGGAGTCTTCCACCATAACAGCTCCTCCTTTCTCCCTTCCCTCCACAGAGATCCGTGAGGCTTTCCGAGTGCTGGACCGGGACGGGAATGGCTTCATCTCCAAGCAGGAGCTGGGCATGGCCATGCGCTCCCTGGGCTACATGCCCAGTGAGGTGGAGCTGGCCATCATCATGCAGCGCCTGGACATGGATGGTGAGTCCTCACCGGGGTCTGCTCTCTCCTGGGGGATTCACGGGCGCTTTCCCAGTGCTGGGCAGCCCTTGGATCCGGATCCAGCAATGCCTGGTCACCAAGGGAAGGGTGGAGAGGGAGCCGGGGAACTTCAACTTTGCTTTCCCCACACAAAAGGAAAGGGCAAGGTGAGATGTGAACCTGCTGTGGGTAATCCTGTGGGGATTGACAATCAAAAATGTGGGGATCAGGCAATCCAGGGAAGGGGGATGGATCATCCCTCATTGGATACGGCTGGGTGAAGACAGAGCAGCTCTCACATAGTTCACAAATCCCAACAATCTCACCCTGGGCATTCCTGAGAGCTCCTGCAGCTCCGGCAGCCTCGGGGCCGTGCCCATTCCCTGGGGAGCCCGGGCAGTGCCCAGCACCCTCTGGGGGAAGAGCCTTTCCCTGAAATCCAACCTAAACCTGCCCTGGAACAACTCCAGCCATTCCCTGGGCCCTGTCCCTGTCACGGGGAGCAGAGAGCAGAGCGGTCCCTCAGGAGGAGCTGAGTCTCCCCTCAGACAAGGGGAGAGGGGCTGTCCCAGCCTGGAGGGGGACATTCCACAGGAGAAAAACAAACCAAAGTCAGATGTCAGAAGCTGAGCCAGGCTGAAGGTGATGGAAGCAATTCCTATGATGCCATCACCATCATGGAATATCCTGAGTTGGAAGGGACCCCCAGGATCATCCAGTCCAGCTCCTGGACCAGCCCAGACACCCCGAAAATCCCACCCTGCACGAATAATCTTTGCTAGGCTCTTTGAAACTTTCCCTCTGCATTCCTGGGCAGCCCCTGGCCAGTGACACTTCCCGGGAGAGGACCAGGATTCCCACCCAGCAGAGTTGCCCAGTCCTTGGCTGTTCCCCGCAGGCCGGAGCTGCTGTGCTGGGAGCTCTTCTAATGAGGTGTTGATTGCTCTGCGAGGAGAAGTTTTGAGGGGTGGAATCATTCCGAGCCAAGTCCTGCTGGGAGAGCTCATCAAGCAATTACTGAGGGAATAAAAGCAACAGAACACCCATTAGTGGGGGAGGGAAATGCAGGATTGGGAAGCTGGAGCCAGGGAGGGATTTTAGCTGCTGCAGAGCTCGCTCAGAGCTGAGCACGATGAGAAATTCCTTTAAAGTGTCCTTGGCAGGGCAGGAGGGGAGACCTTCCCGCTGCCAGGAGCGTGCGGGGAAGCTGGGGTGCAGGTCCAGCCTTGTGCCAGGGTTGTGGCAGAGTGGAAACACTGAAATCCTGCCAGAGCAGGGTCTGAGAGCTGGAGGGATCCAGGAGAGCCAGGGAGATGCCAGAATCCTTGGGGAGACTGGAGAGCAGAGCCCGGGACGATGGGGCAGTGAACCTCTCCTGCCCCGTTGGGCATTCCCGATGTCCCTGGAAGAGGCACGGGGCAGTTGTCACCAGGGCAGGGCAGGGCTGTCACCCCGCTGAGGGTGTCCAGCAGAGAAAGGGCTGCAAAACCTGGCAGGGAGAGGAGATCTGTTGTGGGAATGATCTCATTCCATAAAGAAAAGGGGAAAAAAGGAATCCATCACTTTTAAAAGTGTTTTGTCCAAAAGTTGTTGTTTGCCCCTTGCCCTGCTGTGCTGGCCTTTCCTGGCAGAGAGGGATGTGGACTCAGGTTTGGCAAAGCCAGGGTTAGTGTGCTGCCAGCTCCTGGGGTCTTTTCCCGAAATTCTGAGCTTTTTTGGAAAAGGAGTGCTGGGACTTGGCTCCCAGTTCTGATTCCTCTCCAGTCCTTCCCTGCCTCTGGCAGACTTTGGCACCGTTCTGTGCAGACTGCTGGTGAGTGCTCCCTGAGGTGGGGAGTGGAGTTAAACCTGGAATGATGGAAGTGGTGAATTCCTGCTGAGGCTTTCCAGGGAACTCTGTGTGCTTTCTGCAGGGATGAGAGCTGATCCTCCAGCTCCACATCCCACCAGCTCCAAACTGGTTGTGCTGGTGCACTGCTGGAGCTGGGGTTTGGGGCTGGAGGGAGGCTGTGCCAGGGGAAGGTCAGGTGGGCCAGGGATTTAAAAAAAGTCAGGGAATGGGAAATTCCTGAGGCACTGAGCAAAGAGGGGAATGTTCTGTGAAAGATTTACCTTGCCTGCAAATTGAATTAGTGTTGTACAGCTTGAATTTATATTACTATGGTTACGTTTCTCCAATGGATTCTTCACCTTTTCCTGGGATTTAACTTGAGCTATGGAGTGGGAACCAGCAACAGCCTCCTCCTTCCTCTCTCACTGGGAAAGGGCATCATTCAGGAGCAGGGCAGGAATGTTGGTTGTGCCCAGTGCTCCCAGGAATAGCCTGACCACCTTCCCATACAATGACCAACCCTGGGGAGGGTTGCTGACTTTTTCCAGGTTTTTGCTCAGCAGAAATGGGTTGGAAGCTCAGATGGTTGAAAGGTCACACTCAGGGAGGAGTCTCCAGTGGTCGGGAGAGGCGGGGGGAGGTGAAATCCTCTGCACATCTCTGGCTCATGCCATGAGCTACAATGTGCTGGCAGGTGGAGCAGCCAGACATCCATTCCTTCCTTCCCATCAAAACCGCTGCCAGGGCCTGAAAATGAGGTAAGAAAATTGGCAGGGCTTGGGATTCAACCTGAGCCAGCCCGAGCAGCCCCAACATTCAATTTTCATCAGCGAATTCCATCAAATTTCAAAGCAAATGCCATCAGCGTGGCAGAGGGGCTGCCTCTGCCCCAGGCAATTTCACTGAGGGCCGGCAAAACCCGGCAGCTGCGGCTGGGCTGGGCTGGGTCCCGTTCCCTGGAGAGCGAGCACGGGGGGAGCGGGAACGCCGGGCTGGACGGGGCACGTCCGAGCATCACCTGCAGCGTGTGCTGGGCACAAAGTGACAGGACCGGAGCAGCGCACACCTGGGTGTCACCTCCTGCCACCGAGCCGGGGAGGGGCACGGGGAGTGTCACAGGGAATGGCACGGGGAGTGGCATAGGGACTGTCACAGGGAGTGGCATAAGGAAGGGCACAGGGACAGCTTCTTCCAAGGCCACCATGTGCAGCTGCTCAGTGACAGTCTCTGAGCTCCCACTGGAGCAGGAAGGAAGGGATGCTCCATAATTCACCACTTTTGGAGGAAAAATGGGGTTAGGGAGAGAACACTGCTGGAACTTGAGCAAAAATGGCCCTGGCACAGCTGGGATTTGGGCCAGGAGCCCTTCACAGGTGTCGCCTGTGATGCCTCCATGGCTGGCGGAGGGCTGCCAGTACCTCCCTGCACAGGGCCGCGTCACCAGCCTTCCTGCAGAGGGGACAGGCCAGCAGAGGGACACGTCACCAGCCACCAGCTGGCACTGCCAGGGTGCCCCGGAGTGCGGGGAGTGGCTCTGCCCTCAGCCCCTCTGCATGCCCTGATTTCCAGGGGATATCCCGTTCCCACCACTCCTCCCTGGAGGCAGGAAAGCAGCAGGGCTGGGGATGTTTCCCTGCAAATCCCTTCTCCAGCTGTTCTTCCAGAGCTTTGCTGTGAGCTTGGACAGCGCTCCCAGGCCCGGGGTGGGGTTGTCGGGATGTCTGTGCAGGATTCCCTGATCCCTGTGGGCCCTCCCAACTCCAGGTATTCCATGATTCTGGGATTCTGCCAGGTGTGCTTCACCCTGAAACACGGCTGCCATGGAGAAAATTGTACATTTGGCATAATCCCCCTCAGTTATGGAGAAAAATGGGAATCTCCTTGGAATATTTCAAGATCTCCAGAGAAATCCTAATAAAGCCTCAGAACCCTCCTTTTGTGAACTCCAGGAGATGTTCTGGCACTGCTGGGATGGGAGATGCCAGAACAGGACAGAAAGAAAAGGGATATGCTGGGCAAAAATGTTTCCCTTTAGGAAGGGAGGTGAGGGCTGGGGGTTCTGAGATTCCCATTATCCCAAAGCTTTGCTTGGAAGTGTGGGACTGTTCCCACAGAGGCTGTTGGTGGACCTGGGCACCCCTCTGGGGGCTGTGCCTCATAGTGAGCCAATATTTTGGTCTGGAAATACTCCCAGAGGTCAAATCTGACCTTTATCCCATGGATTTCCCTAATTTTCAGCCATAATTCTGCATTTCATGGACACAAACAGTGAGAGAGGCCCATGCTTCTCTCTGCAATCTGGGGAATGACCTGGAATGTTCTGCCAGCACAGGGAAAAGGAATTATTTTATACATTTCTGTGCTGGAAAAAGGAATTATTTGTAAATTCTTCAATTGGCAGTAATACTGATAAAAACACTGGGAAATGGCACATGGAATGTGTGGCCTTATCTGGGATTCCTCCTCTTTAAGCAGGATTTGCCGTAAAAGAGATGGATGTGTGACTTAAGTGTCACAAATTGTTTCATTGGGATTTTTATCTGAGGAATAAAATCAGTGTTTGGTGCACTAATTAGAGGAGCAGCTGGAAAAATAACTCCAGGCTACCACAAGAGGGGAGAAAATCCAACCCTGGATGTCAAATTATTTATTGGGATGAGAATAGGGAGTATTTTGACGAAGCAGAAGTCAAGCTGGCTTCACCAGTGACCTGCCTGGTACCTCTGGGATATTCTGGGATGGCGACATCCTTGCGAGCAATGAAAAATGAGGGAATCTCAACTTTAAATTCTGGGAGAGTCATGGAATCATTGAGGTTGGAGAAGATCTCTGAGATCATTGAGACCAACAACCCCCAGCACTGCCAAGGCCACCACTGACCCCTGTCCCCAAGGGGACATCCCCAGGGCTGTTAAACCCCCCCAGGGACAGGGACTCCACCCCTGCCCTGGGCAGTGGCAAAGCCTGACCAGCCTTTCCATGGAGACATTTTCCCAGTATCCAACCTAAACTTTCCATGGTTGTTTCCAGAACAACTTGAGGCTGTTCTGGACATTCAAACCCAGGCAGAAGTAGCACTTGGTGCTGTGGTTTGGTGGCCATGGGGCCATTTGGTCCAAGGTTGGACCTGGTGACCTTGGAGGTTTTTTCCAACCTCAGTGATTCCAGGACTCTTCCAGAACTTCAAACTGAGATTCCCGCCCAGTTTTCCATTGCTCACGAGGATGTCACCTCTCCAATTTTGCCACTACAGGTGACACATCCCAGAATGTCCCAGATTCTCTTTGGAAAGGGAAAAAGTGGCTGTGTGGTGTCACAGGTCACCGTGTCCCTCCAAGGCCACTGTCCTGCTCTCCACGACTTGACTTCCCCGGGGACATTGCCTGCACTGGCTCCTGGTGAGAGAAGGGACACCAGAGATGGGGACAGGGATGGGAATGGTCAAAGGACATGGGCTGGGACATCTGGAGACAGAGCAAATCTCTCCTTCAAAAATGAGGTGTTCAGCTTTCCCCTGGGGGAGCAGAAGGCAAATTCCTTGTTCTTAGGCATGGACAAAGGATCACAGGATCATTAAGGCTGGACAAATCCCAGGATCATTAAGGCTGGAAAAGACTTCCAAGATCATCCTGTCCAACCTTTGATCAATGAAATGTTGACTTCTGTCCACAAGCTCAGCTTGAGCTGCTCTGCTTGGGACAATGGTGGCATTCCCAAGCTGGAAACATCTTCTCTCCTTCTTTTGTCTCTCCCACTTTTCTTCTTTGGGTTTTCCTGAGGTTTTTTACTGACATGGATGTTTCCTTGTGTTTCAGTGTGAAAAGAGCTGGATAAAATATTTCATTTTATATCTCAATATAAAATGTGTTTCAGTATAAAACAGCCCAGGCTGCTGGAGTGGGACCAGGAACCATTTCTAGGTTAAAGTCAGAGTTCATAAGAGTCAGAGAATCCCAGAATCCCAGGCTTGGGCTGGAAATAATCTTAAAAATCATCTCACTCCATCCCCTGCCATGGGCAGGGACCTTCCACTATCCCAGGTTGCTCCAAGCCCCATCCAGCCTGGCATTGGGCACTTCCAAAGATGGGGCAGATGGGTTATGATGGGTTTTAGGGTTGTCCTTTGATCTCACAGTGATTTTTCAGTGTGAGAAATGATCCAGCCACATTCCAGTCTGCGTGCCCTTTAAAATGTGTTACTGAGCTGGGAATTTGGGGTAGCGGGATGGATTTGATGAGACTTGTCTGGATTTATAGGGGCCACTCTCTCCATGTCTGCTCTCATTTGGACAATGAGGATTATCACATTTTATCCCATTCTGTGTTCTCACTGCAGAAATTAGGAGTAATTACAGCTGCTGCTGCAGCCTGTCAGATCTGCAGCTCAGGAGCAGCAAGAGGTTCGTCAAATCACACCAAATTATATCAAATTATACCAAATATCCAGCCCTGCCTTTGCTGAAGTGCAGCCCTGCTGAAGGGACAGCACAGAAGGAAGCCCTGAACTGCATTTCCCCCTCTGGAACCCATCCGTGCTGTGGGCTGGGATGTACCTCGTGCCCTGGGCTTTGTTTGCATCCTTGTTGAATTTTATTTCTTCCTGAAATGCAACACCCTGGGATCATTTTGGCTTCCCAGGATGTGTGTGCCCCAGGGAGCACCCTGAGCTGCTGGTGCTCCCCAGGGTGTCTGAGCTGCACCCAGAGCTCTCTGCCCTTCCCGGGGCAGGGAGCAGAGATGATGGGAATCCTGGGGAGCCTGGGGGTGATCCCACTGCTCTTGATCCATGGGACGGAGGGACCAGAATCTGCACAGAACTGAAAAATGGGTTTGGGTGCCCAGGGAGGGGATTTCAGAGAGGGTTGGGGACTCAGGGGACTGTGGCTGTGCTGGTGGCATGTCCCCCTCAGCAGCCCCTGCAGGGCCCTCCCCTGGGACATCTGGTGACAGGGCTGGTCCCTGGGCATCCTGCAGCTCCCTGGGGCTGGTGTGGAGCTGGCAGGTGTCTGATGGGGATTTATTTCTTACTGCAGTCCCTGTTTTCCTTGGACCTTTCCTCCTTGTTTGAGTGCTTGTGCTGGAGCAGGGACAGGTCCCAGCAGATTCCCTGTCCTCCTCAGTCCCTCTCTCCTGGTCAGACACTGGGAGTTCACGGATTTATTTAATGGGAAGCGAAGCAGTCCTGTGGAGCTGTTCCCTCCCCCTGCAGGACAAGCCAAGGTGTGCCAGAGTGAGGAGCTCTCCAGCTCCTCTGCTCAGCGTGGATGGACAAACCCCCCCTGCTCCACCCTCCTGGGCTCTGCTGAAGCCTTCCAGCCCCATGGAAATCTCCTCCTCCAGGGATGTGTCTGTAATCCATGATCTTTTCTGTGTGGTTGTCATGGAACCAGAGCAGCCATGGAGCCACAACTGCTCTGAAAACTGCAGGAGTGGAGGGACTTAAGGGACAGAGGGGCTCTGGTGGAGATGTTTGATCCTCTCCTCAGATCCAGTGCAGCTTTTCATGGAATCCCAGAATGGTTTCAGTAGGAAGGGATCTTAGAGCTCATCTCATTCCATGGCAGGGACACCTCCCACTGTCCCAGGCTGCTCCAGCCCTGTCCAGCCTGGCCTTGGACACTTCCAGGGATCCAGGGGCAGCCACGGCTGCTCTGGGCACCCTGTGCCAGGGCCTGCCCACCCTCCCAGGGAACAATTCCTTCCCAATATTCCATCTATCCCTGTCCTCTGGCACTGGGAAGCCATTCCCTGGGTCCTGTCATTCCATCCCTTGTCCCCAGTCCCTCTCCAGCTTTCCTGGAGCCCCTTTAGGCCCTGGAAGTGGCTTTGAGCTCTCCCTGGAGCCTTCTCCCTCCCCTCCAGGTGAGCACCCCCAGCTCTCCCAGCCTGGCTCCAGCCCTGGCAGCAGCTCTGTGGCCTCTCTGGATTCATTCCTACAGATCCACGTCCTTCCTGTGCTGGGAGGGGGGGCAGTTGTTTCTCTCCTCCCAGAAGTCACTGGAGCTGTCTATAATTAAATATGTTTTCCAAGGCCAAAGTTTCGTGCCAGACTTTCCCTGTTCCCGTTGTAGTTCTGGACCGAGGCTGTAATTAGGGAGAAATTCTCTGCCTCGTGCTGGGCAAGGGGTCAGGCTGCTCAGGAGGCTCTGACCTCCCAATCTTTGAAACCGAAAGCCTTGTCTGGGAAATCTCCTGTGGCTGGAGCTGTTCCCTGCTCATCCTGTGCCTCGTCCCAGGGCACAGCCTCGCCCAGACGGCACCAGCCCTGCCCGGGTGAGCTGGGCACGGCAACGACACAGCCCGGGCCGGCCGGGCTCTGCAGGGAGCTGCTGGGGAATAAAAATAAACAGGAGCTGTGTGCTCCGGGCCCCGAGCTGCAAACCCAGCTCATTAACTTTAAATATCTCACCTCGCTGCTCGCTGGAGGTCACGCTCGGCAGGAGGAGTGCGAGCGCTGATCAGGCTCCCAGCGCACATCCTCATCCCGGCTCCGCGCCTCGCTCGGGCCGCGCGGGGAGCTTCCAAGGACCTGATTATCCCGAGAGCGGCCAGGGAAAAGGCTCATTTAGGGAGCAATCAGGGCGCATTATCCAACCAGTTCGATTCACAAGGCTCTGAAAACCCGGGCGAAGTCCGTTCTGCCCGGGGGTGGAGGTGATGCAACCCAGAAATGTTTTCCCCCTCTCATTTCCAGGAATGTTTTCCCCCTCTCATTTTCCTATTCCCCCCCTCTCATTTCCAGGAATGTTTTCCCCCTCTCATTTTCCTATTCCCCCCCTCTCATTTCCAGGAATGTTTTCCCCCTCTCATTTTCCTATTCCCCCCCTCTCATTTCCAGGAATGTTTTCCCCCTCTCATTTTCCTATTCCCCCCCTCTCATTTCCAGGAATGTTTTCCCCCTCTCATTTTCCTATTCCCCCCCTCTCATTTCCAGGAATGTTTTCCCCCTCTCATTTTCCTATTCNTGGGGGCGGGATGGCGGGATGGGGTCGCTCCCTGCTCCTCGGAGCATTCCCTTGTTCCCTCAAAACACGGGAGCTCGGGCAGGAGTTCCCAGGAGCTGCTGCTGCTACCTGGGATGAGGGGATTTGGAGCCCTGATCTCCCTGCCTGGCATTTCAACCTGGGCAGACTTCTGAGGGTGGATCCTGTGGGATCAGCACCGGGGAAGGCAGGATGGGGCTCAGGGGGTGGTTCGGGTGCAGCTGCGAGTGTTTGGGGCTGCTGGTGCCCTCACAAGGTGACTGCACAGCTCTGGCTCTGCGGTCCTCCAGCAGATCCAGCTTTTCCTGCTCTCCGTAGTGAAGGGCTGAGGGAAGATGAAATCCTTTGTCTGGAGCTCCAAACTTAGGGAGAGGGTGGGAATTTTCTGTGTTCAGCTCTTATAAGCCATTGCAGAACCAGCAGGAGCAGCTGATGGCACCTGGAACCTCTCTCTGGAATCCCTGGTCCTGGGGATGTGGGATCAGAACCTGGAGAATCGGTGTTGAAGGGAAGTAGCTTAGGAGAGTAAATCCCCTTTCCAAAGGGTTGAAGGCTCTTTCATCTCCCCTGAGATGGTGTCCAACCCAAAGTTGGCTCCCTGGAGGCTGTGGTGCTTTTCCAGTCCCCTCCAGATGTTCAGACATTAATGATTTTCCTATGTCCCTTCTCCTCTGCACAGCTCCTGACAGGAGGGGACAGCGGGGGGTCGGGCTCTGCTCCCAGGGAACAGGGACAGGAGGAGAGGGAATGGCCTCAGGCTGGGCCAGGGGAGGCTCAGGGTGGACATTGGGAACATTTCTTCACGGGGAGGGTGGTCAGGCATCCCTGGAAGTGTTCCAAAGCTGTGTGGATGTAGTTCTTGGGGACAGGGGTCAGTGGTGGCCTTGGCAGTGCTGGGGGAAGGTTGGACTCGATGATCCTGGAGGTCAGTTCCAACCTCAGTGATTCCATGATTCTGTGATCCCACAGGTTTATTTAGGAGGCACAATGGACATTTTGCAGAGGGGCAGACGCCCCTTCCTTGAGTCAGTTGAGTCCATAGCAAATCTCCCTGGGCTGCAAGGTCTGGAAAAACTCTTGGATTCCCAGCTCCACGCTGCTCTTTGCTGCTGCTCCATCATCTTTGGTGCACTTGAAATCAAAGAGACACAGAAGGAAGGGACCTTAAAGATGATCCAGTCACAACCCTGCCATCCCCACACTTGGCATAAGTGTGTTGGACGTGCCTGGGATCCCAGGATTCCCTGGTGGAGTTCTGTGAGCAGCCAAACTGAGCTCACACGTGACAAATGTTGATGCTGGGGCTCCTCAACCTGAAATGATCCCCAAGGTCTCTCTGCACCCCACAAATGAGCAGTGAGGGGGAGCTTTGGCAAGTCCCTGCTGGCCACGCGGGGTCTGTGGCTCTGGAAAGGTTCCCAGGGAACCCAGGGATGTTGTTTGGTGCCTTCAGCATCCTCTTCCCACGATGGGACAATGAGCCAGGCTCCCACCACTGCCGTTCCTTCTTATTGTCACAATTCCCTGTTTTCTGCCAGGACTGGGAGTCCTGCAGGGAGCAAACCTCTGTGGGCACCTGGAAGCTCTTCTCACCCAGCTGAGGGCCTGGGGATGATGAGCTGATCTGATCTGGCTCTGCTGGGGTGGCCAGAGAGGTTCTGAGTCATTGCTTGAGTCATGAGGCTCAGCCACGGCGTTGGTGCGCCTGCCCGGTGACTCGGTGCCATTAATGCCAGGATTAACACAGAGCTTTACGGGGAGAAAATGTGAGGGCACCCCTGGGAAGAAATCAAGGACTGCTTTAGGTGGGTTTAAACCAGTGCTTAAGCTCAGCTCTGGTGTTCTGCTAGGATCACCCACACAGGCAGCGTGTGGTTCCATCCCTTGGCTGATGGGTGGAACTCAGGGATGGGGTGGAATCCTGTCTGGAACCCCTCTGTCCTCACCCCCTTTGCCACCTGCCAGGCTTCCCTGGCCCAGCAGCCCCTCACCACCATTCCCAAGGTTTCCATGCCCCAATGGACCACTCACCACCATTCCCAAGGGTTCCCTGGCCCAGCGGACCCCACCCCACCTTGCCCCTAGGTTTCCTTGCCCTCCCAGTTTGTAAATAAGCTCTGGGAATGTGTGAGTGCCTTGGGATCATGGAATCATTAAGCTGGAAAAGAGCTCTGAAATCCTCAGGTGCAGCCATTAACCCATTGCTGCCCAGTCCCCATGGAGCCATGCCCCTCCCTCAGCCCGACCCGGGTTTATAAACCTGCACTTGTGCCTGGGAGCGGGGACAGGAGGGAGCTGTCCCGGGGAGCACATCCCGCTCCACCTGGCTGGAGCTGTTCCTGCCTGTGCCCCTCCGGCCTCCCCAGGGCTTCTCCTCCTGCGGGATGAGCTGTGCTCAGTGGGAGCCTGGAGGCAGAGGAGGGAAGGATGTGACCAGCACCCATCTCACAGGGGGAGTGGGGTCCTGTGGGCCCTGCTGGGATCAGGGATTGCGGGATGGCTCCTGGAGAGGAGTGAGGGAGGTGAGGGAGAACAGGCAGCACACGAGCTCCCGCCCAGCCTTTTCCTCCTTTCTCCCCATCCTTAAACCAACTCTGAGTTAATTTGTGGATAAACCACACATGGCTCGGAATCCCAAGGACCCTGGGGAGAGCAGCACATCTGCAGCACAGGGATGGGCGGGTTGGATTTGATTCCAGGGCTCGATCCCGAGCAGATGCTGCATCCCCCAGCAGCTCCCAGCTCTGTGCCTGGCCGTGGGGAGGAGCAGGAGGGTGAGGAGCCCGGTCTTACCTGTGCCAAACCCAAATTCCGCACCGTGCTCCCAGGATGGGATGTGAAAACTGAGCTTTGGTGATGCCCTGGCTGTGCAGAGTGGCCCCGTGCCGGTTTTGGTGTTGTTTTTTATAACATTTCTCTCGTGGCTGTCAAAAGGAATTTTCAGACAAACTCGCGATTTCTCTCGATGATGAAATGATGCTGCAGTCTCCTGAGGTGCTGATGGCAGGGAAGGTTTGTTTTCTGCAGCTTCACATGAATGTTAAAGGGATATTTCTACCAGGCAAAAGTGGGGTCTAGCTGCCTTGCTAGTTAAGAGTTTTAATTGAAAAAGCAGTCAATAAGGGGATAATGCATTTTTCAATGGCATCTTTCTTCGGAGGTTGTGGAAAATGCTCTCATTAAGCCGATAATTAAAGCCTGTGAAGTTAGTGATGATCCCTGACAGAGACACAGAGAAGTCATGAGCGAGGGGCTGCCCCAAGTCTTATACAAAGTCAGAGCCCAGCAGTCCTGGCATCCTTTTCTCTGGAATCACGTGTGGGACCGAGTCCTGCCTGTCCTCTGAGGGTGGAGTGACATTGGAGAGAACCCGAATTGAATAACTCCGTGCTCGAGGTCACACAGGCACAGGCCAAATGTATGCGAGGGCAGGTACCAGCATTTCTTTAAAATGCAAATTGTTTTCTTGCTAATCTGGCTAATTTAAAGAAATTAGCATCCCAAAGCATCCCGATTTGCATCCCAGCGCTTGGATTCGCTGCCGTCCGTGCCGTCGAGCGCTGTGGCGCGGTGTAAATCACCCGGAGCTGCTGTCACCTCGCGTCACCTTCCCGAGCGATCCAGCGTGCCGGGACTGATCCACCCCGCGGGCGCTTCCCGAGGAGCAGCAGGGGGAACGCGTTTTCCACAGCCCATAAATGTTTTAAAGAATGGCTCTCCAAGTGATGGGGTGCCCATCCCTTACCTCAATAAGCTGTCCCAGAAATGAGCTCGGTCCTGCAGAGCCCCGGAGCTGGGAGCGGCTTAGCAGCGGGACGGGGGCTTGGCGCGTTTTACAGGATCCCCGCAGCGCTCCCTTTCAGAGCCTCGCCCCAGGATATTCCCTCCCACAAAGCCCAGATCTCCTGGTGTCCGGAGATCGCAATTCGGCCCGGGAAGTGCTCGGGCTGTGCTGATTTTCCCAGGGCGTTTGTGCGGAGATAAGGACACGGGAGATCGCGATCAGCCGCGCACCTGCTCGGATCGGGCACGCGGGGTGTGATAAGAAGCAGGGGTGTGATAAGAAGCGGAGATGTGATAAGAGGAAGAGGCACAGACACGGCGGCGGTGCCGCAGGTGGCGCGGCTGGCACACGGCGCTGCCGCGGGCACCGCTGGTGTTTTTTATTCGCGGCCCTGGCATCGATCTGCTGGAGTCTCATGGTCTGAGACACTTCTCACACCTGGTAACTTAACAGCAGCAGCTCCAGGGAGGGCTGGATGCGGTCAATTCCAGCTGAATGGGAATAAAACACAACCCCAAATCCTGCAGGTGCTGTTTCTGATCCCACACTGGAAGCAGGTCTGATTTATCCACCGCATCAGTTCAATAACGTGGAGGAGATGATGTCCATGGCCTGATCAATGAAGGACATTTTCCACAAGATTAGGTTAAGCATTCTCAGGAGATCTGGGCATTGAACTGCTCAGACAGATGGGGATTTTTAAGATCCTTCAGCAGGCATGAATATCCCTTTTTTTTTTTGTGGAGGGAAAGTGACATTTGATACAAAACTCCCTCCAGAGAGCCTCGTTCCTTGTTCAGAGCAGGAACCACACTCAGCACTGCACCAGCTCAGCTCATTAGTGGCAGAAGCTGTCACCTGTCCCTGCTGGTGGCACTGAGGCTGTGCCTGTGCTGCCTGCTCTGCATGCCGGGCACACGCACGGATGCTGCTGGGAAGCTGGGCTGAAAGGCCTGCTGGATCTGCAGCAGCCTGGCCTCTGCTCTGCCTGCACTCCCTCCCTCTGGAGCCTGGGGGTGGCCCTGCAAAACTTGTGCAGAATCTGAGAGGGAGAGCCCTGGCCGTGCCGCTGGCTCCTGTCCCTCTGCCAAAATGGCTTTTTGGGAAGTGCCTCTGGACTCTCTGGGACTGGGGAATGACCTGTTCCCTTCAGCACATGGCCTGATTCTGTCCTTGGGGGCAGCTGAGGCACAATTCCCTGGCACAGCAAAGGATTTGGGTCTGTGGGCACCGGGAAGTTGCTGTGGAGGTTTCCCAGGGTGTGCAGCAGGTCCAGAGGGGCACACTGGGCTCTCAGGGGTAATTAATTTATAATGATGAGGGTGAGGAGGCCCTGGCACAGATTTCCAGAGAAGCTGTGGCTGCCTCTGGATCCCTGGCAGTGTCCAAGGCCAGGCTGGACGAGGCTTGGAGCAGCCTGGGATAGTGGGAGGTGTCCCTGTTCACATCAGGGTGCTGCACTATATGGCCTCTAAAAGTCCCTTCCAGCCCAGCCTTCTCTCTGATTTCCGAGTCTCTGATCTTTTCCTCTCATTCCAGGGGATGGCCAGGTGGATTTTGATGAATTTATGACCATTCTGGGGCCCAAGCTGGTGTCGTCGGAGGGCAGGGACGGCTTCCTGGGGAACACAATAGACAGCATATTCTGGCAGGTAAGTGAGCATTGCTCCCGTTGCAGCTTCAGCCAGCTCTCATCAGCTTCCCGAGAGGATTTGTTGAGGAGTGCAGGATGTTTTACTGAGTGGGAATGATTGTGGGAAGGGTGTTGAGGTCCATCGTGCTGGGAAGAACACCCCACGCTGGTGGAGGGAATTGTCTCCAGCCAAGCCCTCTGTTCCTGTGGGTGAATGCAGCTAGACACAGCAAAGCTCACTGAGACTCGTGCAACACCTTTGGCAGTCTGGAATTCACTTCTGGATAAGTAAAGCTTTTTTTTCCAGGAATCTTTTGAGTTGGGAACCTTGAAACCACCTGGCTGCTCCCAGAAGTGTGTCCCTGTTCAGTGTCCCTTGGCTGTGGCTGAGGCATCCTCCCCTCCTCTGCCTCCAGGCTCCCACTGAGGACTGAGCACAGCTCATCCCGCAGGAGGAGAAGCCCTGGGGAGGCCGGAGGGGCACAGGCAGGAACAGCTCCAGCCAGGTGGAGCGGGATGTGCTCCCCGGGACAGCTCCCTCCTGTCCCCGCTCCCAGGCACAAGTGCAGGTTTATAAACCCGGGTCGGGCTGAGGGAGGGGAATGGCTCCATGGGGACTGGGCAGCAATGGGTTAATGGCTGCACCTGAGGATTTCACATGGAGGGCGGGTCAGGTCCCACTGGGATTTCTGCTGAATTCAGGGATGAGCTCAGGATAAACCTATATTGTGCCAGTGAAAGTTTTGCCCCAGGTGCTGCCCTGGGGTGGTTTGGTCCTGCTGGTCCCAGGCACTGGAAGGAGACAGATCCAGCACTGGGAGCTGCTTTTTGCCTGCCCTGCAGTGAGACTTCAAACAGAGTTGGAGCTTCCGGGAAAACAGTCCAGGCTGTTATGGCAGAATCAAAAATCCCCCAAAACACAGAGCTGCACATTTGCTGCCAATGGATCAAATGTGTGGCTTGCTGTGGGATTCCAGCTCCTTTCACTTACAATCTCTGCCTGCTAAGAAACTTTGGCTGTTCCCAAATTTAATGAAGCAAAAGAGCCAAACCTGGAAATGAGAATTTCTGCCTTCTTTTACAACCCTCCAGCCCCATCTAGATGGAATTGGGTGGAGCTTTGGAAGAGTATTTTAAAAGGCTTTTAAAAACTTGCTCCTGGCCTCCTGGCATGGGACAGGAATAACCCTGAAAATTCTGCTCTGGATTCCGGGATTTGGTTGTCAAAGCAGGAATTTGGTGTTGGTGAAATCCTCATGGTTTGTGATGTACCCGGGGGGAGTAAATGGCACCAGGAGCAGCAGGACTGGGAGCCAGGGATGTTTTATTGCCTCCACTGCTCCTAGGGAGCCTCATCCCAGCCTGGGAGGGAGAGGAGGGAGCCCCATCCCATCCCACCCCATCCCATCCCATCCCATCCCATCCCATTGGTGCCTTCCAGAATTCCAGCCTCTCAGGAGCTGCTAAAGAAAAAAACTCCTGGTGGAAAAATGAAGTTTGTGAGCTGAGCTCTTGGATAGGGAGCAAAGAAGTCTGAGAATTCCGCTCACAGTTTAACCCACTGCTTCTAGCGACCCTCCCACCTCTGCAAAAGCCTGGAATGAGGCCTGGAGACCTCAGGATTGTGCCTGGTGACCTGGCCCCTGAGGAGTCACAGTTGTACTGATTACCAAAGGAGAGGAAGAGCCTTGCCCTTAATGGGTCACAGCTGTGACTGATAAAGATAGCGTGGTAAAAGGGGGGGTTGCTGGTTAGAGGGACCTTGAGGGGATAGAGGAGCTGTGAGGAAGAAGGAATGATCCTGAGAGACACGAAGAAGAGCTAAACAAGGAAGAGAGTTGCTGCTGTGAAAGATCTGCTGTGAGGTCAGCCTGGGTCTGGTGCATTAGAGGCTGCTGTTGGAGCCTGCAGTCACAGCTGAGCTAGCCAAGGCCTGCGTTCAGGGTCTGCAAACTGATATTTGCAGTCATAGTCCAGCAGGAAATACCCAGCAGTCAGAGTCTGCAGCTGGGCCCTACAGTAGGAGCTTGCTGTAATCAGTCAGGATGGCAGAGCTCTAAGGGAAGATAAACTGGACCCTTTTCACGTTGTTAAAGGGCCGTGTCTTGGCTCATTTCTACCCCTAATGAGAGGTCTGCTGCAACGCCTCTCCCATCCAAGCAGCTTCCCCCCAGCCCTCCCCATGCTAGGATATCTTTGCCAAGCTCATTTCCAAGGGCAAAGACCTCCAGGCTCCAGTGTTAAATGCTTCCTGTGGGATGGAATGTGGAGGGCCCCCAGGTTCTGGGGCTCAGCAACGTGCCCAGAGGGAATAAGAGCCCTGGGTGACAGGTTTTTAATGAAATGAACCTCTCTGGGGTGGCAGAAATGCTTTGGGAAGTCGGGACAGGTGGGATTGTTAAACAACAGGGCTGCATCTGCATCAGGTGCAGGAGAAATTCTGTGCCCACAGCACTGATGAGGTGACTTGGAAAAGTCAGCACTTTGTACCGTGACCAGCTGAGAGCCAAAGTGCTGCCTGATTAATTTCCCCCCTTTTCCCTTTGCTGTGTGCACGTGGAGGCTGCAGGGAATTTCAGGCAGGATGTCTGGGGGCTTTGTCTGGCATGAAGGGACAGTACTGGATCATCCCCTCAGGCACAGTGCCTGTTCATCCCATCAGAGATCCAGCACAAATCCCTGGGGTTCAGGGGCAGCCTGGGCATTTGGGGATAAACAAAGCTGCTTTGCAGGAGAAGCAGAATTCCAACAGGGAGATATGGAAGGACATGGATACTGCTCAGAGCTCTCATTTCTCACTGTTGGGATGTCTCTGTAAGTTTGGGGAGGCAGGTCCTGCACAGGGCACAGCTCAGCAGCTGTTTGTGTTTTCTGAGTTTGGGGAAACTTTTTCCTTTCTCCAGGCTCCCACAGACTTTTGCTAGGGGGAGGGATATCCTGGGGTTTATGATCTTTCATGGGTGAGTAGGAATGGCCAAAAATCCAACAGCACCCCTGTGCAAGGAGGGAGGGAAGTGCAGGGACCCTGACACTTTGTTCCCTGGCAAATGGAGCAGGGAGCACATCCAGCTGTGGGGGGTTGCATTTGGGGCTGGCTGGGGAGGGAATTAGCGAGAGGAAGGGGGGATCAGCGCTGGCTGGGAACACGGGAGGGCAGAGGGGCATGACTGGGAAGGGACATGGGGGTTTCCCCCTCCCAGCCCAGGCACTGAGGTCTAAACTAAACTAGACTGAGGTTTAGTGCTCTGCCCATCCCTAATCCCGTGTGCAGTTGTCACTGGGAATGCGGGAGAGTCCCAGGGGACAGATCTGGGCTCTCCTCATCTGGGCAATCAATTAGTGCCTTAATAGAGTGAAATGAAGGGGAAAATGTGTGGGAATGGTTGTGGCACAGGGCAGGGCATGGAGGGGGCAGGGCATGAGGGCCTGTGTTGGGGCTGTCTCCAAAGATAATTTTGCTTGGAGAGGGATTTTTCTTTATGGAGTTCAGAGATAAACCTGCTGCAGTTGCTTCCCGTGTGTGAGTTTCTCCTCGTGTCCCTGCAGAGGAGTTAATCTGATGATGGCAAATGAGCCTTGCTGCAGAGGAGTTGTTTGTGTCTGTGTCGAATTTGATGTGGGAACTGATCTAGGTGCCCCTCTGGGGTCAGTCCTTCTTCCCTCTTCTCCTCCTCCTGAGGCCGTGCAGCCCCTCTGGGCAGGTGCAGGATGTTGGAAAACCACGGGATGGGACATTTTACATCTTGCAGCAGAATCATTTGCTGGTGCTGAGCTGCTCTGTTGCAAAAATCCGGATTTCAGGAGCTGCTGTGTCAGCTTTTCAAAGAAGCTTCTCAAATGGACTGCTGGGGAGGAAGAAGTGTGGAGATTGGGAAGGAATTCTTTACTCAGAGGGAGGTGAGGCCCTGGCACAGGGTGCCCAGAGAAGCTGTGGCTGCCCCTGGATCCCTGGCAGTGCCCGAGGCCGGGATGGATGGGGTTTGAAGCACCCTGGAGCAGTGGAAGGTGTCACTGCCCATGACAGGGGTGGAATGGGATGAGCTTTAAGGTCCCTCCAAGCCACCCCATTCCACATCTCTGAGATTCATAGATCCAGTGCCCTCCCTCTTGGTGGGTGCTCTGGGGTTTAAATCAGGAAATGCAGCTGAAAGTTTGGGTGGAAATTTGATGCACAGTGCCAAAGATGGAGAATTGGGGCTGGACCATTGCACCAGGAACACCTCCCCAAATCCTCTTCCACTGAACAAATCATCCCACAGCACTACCTCATTCTGGGCAGCACTTTTTGATTGTTGAACCTGAGATATCTTCAAGTGATTTCCACAGGAAAAAAAACCCGTACATTTAAAATACAAACTGTTTCTTGGGTTTTCCCAGCTGGAAAAGTAAAAGGAGAGGTTGGAAACCTTGGCACTGATTATCCTGCAAAACCACTGCAGTGTGAGCTGGCAGCCAAGGCAGAGACCTTGTGGCATTTGTGTTCACCAGTGCCTCTTAACTCCAGCATCCTGACCATACCCTAATTTCAGGAATTAAATACCTCCTGCCACAGCTGCTCCTGCAGTTTTGAAGTATGTCATGTTTTCCTCATATCCATATTTAAAAGGTGAGATTTTCCGTGGGAGGATGTAAGTGGCTGGTGTGAAGTTCATCCCAAAAAGCCTGGGACACCGCTCAGTGTCCTTTAGCTCATCCCAGATAACCTGGGACACTCCCAGAGCATCCCTTGGAGCTATCAGAGGGAGACAGCCACTTCCAGGATACAATTCGAGGGATCTGCTTTGGAAGGGATCTCAGGAAGGGATAAATTGTGCTTCAGAAGTGCCATTTTTACTGCATTTGGTATGAAAAATGTGGAGGGAAGTGGCTCAGGTGAGCTGTGTGCACTGGGGACGGCTAAATGTCACCTTGTGGGTCCCAGCAAGGCTTTCAAGGCCTTTTTGATTTAAGTCCCAGCTCCGTGGTGCTGTTATCAGTGGAAGGGGAACAGTTCTTCTGCCTCGTTGAACCTCCCTTTGCTGCCAGGACGTTCCCGTTGCTCTCCACGGATTTGTGGCAGCACAGGGAGAGCTGAGCCTGTGCAGGGGTGAATCCATCTCCAGACGCTGCCCCCTGTCCCTAGGCCTGTGTCCAGATGTGCTGGCACAGCTGGAGCAGATGTGAGCACTGCAGGGGTTCATGCCCTGGACCCTGGTGGCACAGCTGTCCCCCTGGAGCCCTGTGCAGAGAGAGGATGAATCCCCCACAGCAATTCTGGGAGGCCTCGCGTTCCTCTGCCTGTGAAGGGACCTCCTTTCCACCCCCACATTTTCCCTGTAGCAAAATCCACCCTCCCAAATCTCTAGGGCTGGGTTTACAGCTCAACACTGGAGACAATGGAGATGGCAAAGTTTTGGAAGCAGCAAAGCAGGAGAAAAGCAAGATTTCCTTGCCCAGCTGTGGTTTTGAGCTTCAAGCAGCACATTTAGCTCTCAGAAATGCTCTGCAGCTTTGGTTCAGAGCCTGTTTAAAGCAGGCAGTTGATATCCAGAGGGTTCCTGCCTGCTGGGTTCAGGATCTGGCTGCCCTGGAAGGTGTGACTGGGCTTTGTGCACCCTCTGCAGCACTCAGGGACACTTGCTCCAGCAGCTCTCACGGTCCAGAGGTTCTTCTTTCTGTGCCAGTTTATTTATAAACACAGTCTGCAACTCCAGGGCTTTTTCAGGGAGTTTTTTTCTCTTGCCTGGTGTGTGAAATAGGAATTGTGCTGTGGATTTCTCAGGGATTTGCTTGGAAGTGTCAGGAGCAGCCTGTAGGAAAGGTGAATGAGTGGGAGCATCACCTGAGGGGTGCATGGCACAGGGCTGGGAGAGGCTTCCCGGCTTTTTGTGGACTCCTCCCTGAGGGGATCAGAATCCTCAGCACCCCTGAGGACCAGGATCCACCCCTAGTGCTGGTTTTCTTGGAATTGGGATAATTTTTCCTTTGGAAAGGCCTCTTTGGGTGACGGAGCAGAGGTGACGAGTTTCAGGCAGGGGACTTTCAGGGGCAAATCCCTTCACTCCCAGTGTCAGGAAGGAGTTTCTGCCAGAGAGGAGGCTCCACCTGGCCTTAAATCCCAATCCAGATCTCAGGATTATCCCTCCCTCCCTCCCTCCTCTCTGCACAGAAGAAGGGACATGGAAGGGGCTCCAACCCTGCAGGACTCTGCCTTTGGCTTCCCTGGATACTTCCCATTCCTGTAACAAAATCATCTCTCACTGCACTGCAGGAATTTTGTTGAGGGAAATCTTAATTGACACAAAGGAAAGTCTGATTTTCATGGAGATCAGAGCTTGGGAATTGTTTAAAACAGACTTGGCCTGTTTTATGTCTTCTTTTTTTCAAAGGAATCCCCACTGAGAGATAGAAATCTACACATTGCCCTGCTTCCAAACTCTGGCATTCAGTGGAGTAAAAATATTGGGGAAACTGAACTAAGTCTTGAAAAAGAAGGAAAGCCAAGAAAATAGACACTCCATTGCTCGTAAACAAGCAGAAACCCTGAGGTGTTGGCAACTGTTTGCAACGAAATGTGTTAGGAAGAAATGACCTTTTCTGTGAAAGAAAATCTAAAAAAATAAATTACCTGCTTGGAAAAAAAAAAAAAAAACAACAAAAAAAATGAGAGAGAGAGGAAAAAGACCTTTGGAAAAATGCAAATGAAGAAAGCTGCAATGATCCTGAGGATGGGGATGGGGGCGGGCTGGGGTTCCTTAGGGTGAGGGGGGAGGAAAGGCCTGCAGGCCAGACTGCCAGGGAATCCCTGCAGCTCAGCGGGTTTTCACTCAGATTTTCCCAGTGTGTATCCCTGATTTCCAGTGCAGTCTGCTGGAACCTGGCACCAAAAGCCCTGGCACAGGGTGCCCAGAGCAGCCGTGGCTGCCCCATCTCTGGCAGTGCCCAGGGCCAGGCTGGACCCTGGGGCTTGGAGCAGCCTGGGACGGTGGAAGGTGTCGGGGTTGGAGCAGGACGGAAGGTCCCTTCCAACCCAAACCCTTCTGGGCTTCTGCAAGAACCCCCCCGGAGACTCCAGGCCCTGGGTGAGCCCTGGGTGTTTGTGATGCTCTCCAGGTGTCTCCTGGGCACAGCCCTGGAGCAGCTCCTGCCGGGCACACCTGGAGCTGGGCTCGTCCCCCTGCAGAGGCACCAGGAGCAGTCTGGAGCTGCCCGTGGAGAAGAGAGGAGCCCCCTCTGCCCTGCCATGCTCATCCAGCTGTCACCTGTGTGTGTCCCCAGCACAGGGCACAGTCCCACCACTGTCCCACCACTGGTGGCCCTCACAGAGTTGCCCAGGCTCCAGCTGTCCTGAGCTGCTGCCAGGATGGGGACATTCCTGTGGCCACCAGGGTGGAGATGTGTCCTGGCCATCCCTGCTGAGGAGGTGGAGATGGCCTGGGTGTCCTGCAGGTTCCTGCCCTGTCCCCTGGGCCACTCTGCTGCTGCAGGAGGTGGGACAGGGGCTGGGCCACCTCCCTCCCCTTCCTTTGGGATCTTGCCCTGATTTCTCTGGGCACTTGTGCCACTAGTGCTGCCAGTGGGGCTGTCGTGCTTCAGTTAGGAGGTTTTTATTTCAGTTTGCATTGTTTTTACTTAAGTTTGTGGTTTTTGTCAGTAATTTCTGGGCTCTTAGGTGATGTGCAGGGACTGAGGTGTTTGTGGTGCTGTGACCATCTCACATCACTGCACCAGTGCCCCTGAGCCAGGCAGACCCTTCCCAGGCTCTGAATTTATCAGTATATTTCCCAGCAGATCCCTAATGCAGTTTTACCAAGTGAATGGAACAATGCTGATCTTCAAGAGAAATTCCCTGAGGATTTTTCTTTAAACAAATTTACCACTTCACTGAGAACCTGTTTCTTTGTCTGGGTGTTCTCTGCACCATCATTTCTCTGTCTGAGGAGGTTTGGGTTTATTTTTGTGCTGACAAAGACTGAAATCTTTGCTCTGAGGTAGCTACAGCCTCCAGAGCTGGCAGTGCTGACGTGGTGTACAGAGATATTTGTTTTGTTATTTTTGCTGTTGACTACACAACACTATCAAGTGGTCATTAGAATAAATGGTTCTGTGATCCAATACATTTACTCAGTTAAAAGAATGTAGACACAGCAGGAGCCCAGAGCAACCTAAGGGAGCTGTGGAAGGATCCAATATTTGTGTGAGCTTGATGGGAAGAGTTCAGAAGTGATTTTTATCATTTTTGGGTATGAATAAGCAGATCTGGCACCTAAGGGGAAGATTTCTGCTCACAATGAGCCACAATAATGCTGCAGTTCCCTCCAGAGATGGATTTTAGTGTCCAAATTTCCTACTCTGAGCAGAGCCAACCCTCGGGATAACCCAGCAAGATGGAGCTCATGGAAGAGTTTGGAGCAGGGAGTGGGAATCGTCCCCTGGCAGTGATTTGCATGGTTTTCATCCCCTCCTGCTCCTGCTGGTTCGGATGTTTCCCCCGGGAGCCCCCTGCCCAGGGGATCGTTATCAAACACGTCCCTGTCACTCCAGCACCCCCTGTGCCCCTGCAGCTCCAGTGCCCTCAAACTCAGGGAGTGACAGAGCAATAAAGAGACAAATGAAACAAACTGAGGCATTTGAAAGGAGCAGAGCCCAAGCAGAGCTGTCAGGGAGGCAGCCAGGCTGGGTGGAAGTGCCAGATTTCAGTGACTCTGATCCCGTGTGAGGATAAATCCGTGAACCTCCACTTCCAGCACTTGTGTCCTTTGTATACGAGACAACTGAGGCAATATAAATATTTATTTTATGGCCAGCTGGTGTGTGGGTGCAGGTTTTCACAACGTTATCCAAGATTAAAGTGCTAGAGGGCAGGGCTGGATGGGATATTGGGAAGGAATTGTTCCCTGTCAGGGAGGGCAGGCCCTGGCCCAGGGTGCCCAGAGCAGCTGTGGCTGCCCCTGGATCCCTGGCAGTGTCCAAGGCCAGGCTGGAGCAGTGTGGGACAGTGGAAGGGGTAGGATGGGATGGGCTTTGAGGTCCTTCCCACCCAACCCATTCCATAATCCTGGGGCTCACGACAGTGTTTCCTGAGTGTCTTTTTTCTCTGGCAGTGTGACTTATTCTCTCCCCAAACTTCCCCCAGATCTCCCTGGGTTAAAGATGATCATGATCCATGTCCTGAAGAATGATCACTCCTCTGGCAGCCTGGATCTGCTTTGCCAGCCACTCCTCCCTCTCCCAGACTGTTCATTATTCACAGGATCCCAGAACAGTTTGGATTGGAGGCACCTTGGAGCCCATCCCAGTGCCACCCCTGCCAAGTGCAGGGACACATTCCACTGTCCCAGGCTGCCCTAAGCCCTGTCCAGCCTGGCCTTGGGCACTGCCAGGGATCCAGGGGCAGCCACAGCTTCCCTGTGCCAGGGCCTCCCCACCCTCCCAGGGAGGAATTTTGTTCCTTTCCTACAGCTGGGGGCCAGCAGGGCTCTGCCAGGGCAGGAGCAGGGAAGGAGCAATAGGGAGAGGAGCAGACAGAGGGTTGGGAGAGCCCCCAGCCCTGAGGAATCCTCTGCTCTCCCCACCTGGATGGCTCTGGAGCCAGCTGAGCACTGATTGCTGAGCAGGAATTAAATTAGGGCCGATAAACCCCGAATCCACCGCAGCCATGCACACTGGAGGAAACAGGCTCCTGCCACTTGTGGTAATCAGCACGGAGTGGCTGATTAAAGGCCATTAAAATTCACCAGGAATGAGTCTAATCCTCTCTCCACTTCCAGCCCGGCTCTTTTCAGGGTGTTGGATAATCAGTGCTGACTTTAACCCTGACACGGTGCCCCTGCTCGGGCACGGAGCTGCTGCCCCTGTCCCACAGCAGGCAGGAAAACAAGGCAAGAATAATTGGATTTCTAGAAGACAAGGCCTGCAATCTGCAGGAGGAAACACCCTGGAAGTGTTCTGTCACACTCCTACATCCAGGGACACAGGAGAAATATGGGTGATATTAAAAATTCAATAGCAACAGGAGTTGACAGCTTCTGTGGTGGGGAGTTCATTGCATCTCAGAAATTTGTGGGGAATGTAGTAACCTTATTATATTTATTATGATAACTTTATCATGTTTATTCTTGTTTTCTGAATGTGAAACTGGAAAAGCTCTGAACTTTCCTTCCCTGCAAGTGTCTTTTCCACAACATCAGAAACATCCCGGTCCTTACTCACCAAGGTCATCACAGACCTTGTTAGGAGGTGATGTTAGGTTTAATAACTTAAACCTGCCCAGGATAATTTACATTATCCCCGCCTGCCTCTGGCTGCTTTCAGAACCTGCCGGCCTGTGCCATTTGTCAGACAACGAAATTGCTCCTGCGGTTAAAGCTGCAGTCAGTTCATTTAGCACCTGCACAATCCAATCCCGGCCTTGGAGCCTTTCTGGGCTCCGGGTCACACCTGGTGGGAGAACTGGGACCGGTCTCTCTGGGCAGGAGCCTCCCTTCGCAGGCAGCACTGTCCCCCCAGCTCCCGGCACCTCTCAAAGCCCCCGGAGGGGTTGGCAGGAGGCTGGGCGGGTGATGAAGGCCCATTTAAGCCTTTAAGAGTCGTCTTGTCACTCCCAGGTCATTGTTTGGGGGGGGGTAATGCTTTGGGGGGCCTGCGGTCTCCCCTCACCCTCTGTGCCCTCTCTGCCAGGGCCAGGGCTCCTCTGCTCACACAGGGGGTGGGGACATTCCTGTCCTGGCTGTCACCTGTCCCCATCACGGCTCTTCACCTCGGGAGCTGCTCATGGTTGTCACTCCTGGGGACACAGTGGTGCAGATGATGGCTCTGGACCAGACACTGGTGCAGCTTCATCAGGTCACGTCTTGGAGGCTTCCTTATCTTAATTACTTCACTAAAAAGGGGGGCAGGAGGAGATCCCAGGAGTCATGGAATGGTTTGGGGGGGAAGAGACCTTAAAGCCCACTTTGTTCCAGCCTCTTCCTCTAGCCCAGGATGTTCCCAGCCCTGGCCAGCTTGGCCTTGGACACTTCCAGGGATCCAGGGACAGCCCCAGCTTCACTGAGATGTACAAATTCCATGATTCTGTGATTGTTATTCCATGATTTTGTGATTTGGTTATTCTGTAATTCCATGATTCCATGATTCTGTGGTTTAGTTATTCTGTGATTCCACAATTCCACGATTCTGTGATTCGGTTATTCCACAATTCCATGATTCCACGATTCTGTGATTCGGTTATTCCACAATTCCATGATTCCACGATTCTGTGATTCTGTTATTCCGTGATTCCCTGACTCTGGGAAGCGGGACACAGCTCTGGAGAACCAGCAGCTCCTGCTGTGGCCACTGGATGTGCAGAGAGCTTATTTCAAACAACCTGTCCCTCTCTTTAAACACAAACCCCAAGCAGGTGCAGCCACCACATCCCAAATCATGAATTGCACAGAAAATGAGATCTGTAATTACATCGAGAAGGCTTTTCTGTAGCTGGGAATAAATAAAATCCCTGATTACGAGGACTTTGATCACTGGTGTTGCGTTTGAAAAGCTGCAGAGGTCAAAGTCTCAGCTCACTACAGGGATGGAGACGTTTCTTGTTCATAATTAGAGAATCAATAAGGTTGGAAAAGACCTTTGAGATCATCAAGTCCAACCTATAGCCAAAGTAAAGGGCAGAAAGGAGACACAGGAGACAGGGGAGAACATCAAACACGAATAGATCCATGCATTTGAACCTGTCACTGAAATAAGAAACTGAAGAGGAGAGCCTGGAGAGTGAAGATGTGGAATGGGATTTCAGGAGCTCCTGAATTGCTGGATCATAACAATAAATGAAACCTTGACTTAGACATTGGTTGAAAACACTCCCCATCTGCACAGTACGAGGGGGAGTAGTGTCAGGGTGCTTTTAGCCAATTGCTTTTAGCCAGTTTTGCCAAAATGGAGAATCTTTCGGGCACAAGGACAATTGCAGTGACTTTGAGGAGGCAGCAATATTCCCTCTCAGTGTGCAGGTCCCCACCGTGGGTGGGGGATGATGAAGCCCTGTTCCCTTTTAGCTTGAACAAGACATGTTCAAACTTTAAATGCTTCAAATATCACTGACAATAAAAAGTCACATTCTTTCAACGTGATGATCCCAGTGATTCATAAATCTTTATTCTCTTTAAAGCAGGGGCAGATACCTAAGATGGAAATATTTCCAAGAAAATCGGATTTTCAATCTGTGGGGATGGAGACCAACCCTTGCTTGAGGGCAGGGCCCACCTGAAGAGGTGACAGGGCCACAGTTGTGCAGCCACAACACCCCAGGGGCGCCTGGGAAGGGGGCAAAAGGCTGGATCAGGGAGTGAATCCCTCCATTCCAGACACCCAACATGGAACAGAATCCCAGGGGCAGCTGCTGCTTGAGGAATGAACTCAACTGGCAGAGGAGAGGATCTGCTGATTGCCTCCTTCCCTGCTGGAGCTGCTGAGCCTCAGCACGGAGGGAGAAGGAGCATAGGCTTGGGGAAGTTATTTCCACTCAGCTCAGGGGAGAAGTCAATCAGTTAATGGCTTTAATTAGTGATCTTTTCATATCTTCTCCTCAGCACAGGCACAGATTTGCCCACGCTGGGGTTTACAGCCCCTGTGGCACTGGGATTCAAACTCTCCCTTGGATGTGCCACACAATGGACAGAAATCCCCTTTTTTTTCCAAGCTAAAACAGACTTGGGGCTCCATTTGAAGCAGCCTCTCCTGTCTGTGGCAGAGCCTGCACCTGGGTGCATCCACTGCAGCTGCTCTGGTTTCTTCTGTTTCCCTCATTCCCTTTCTCCTCTGGCTCCTTGGGGAATAAGTCCAAGTGCTGCACGTTCCATTCTTATGCAGGAAGCAGGAATTTCACATCCCCTCAGTCTCCCTGTGTGATGAGCTATCAGGGGAGCAGGACTCCTGAAATCCCAGGAACTGATCTGATCACACAGGCAGAGCTTGAGGTTGCTTTTAGGATATGATTGGATCAACGAGATAAAATTTTAATTAAATTACGATTCCCAGGTTTAATGGGTGCTCCAGTTTTCAGTGTTCCTTGGAAACAAACCCCACGAGAACTGAGCTTTGTGATGCTGAGGGATGTGGGGTTATTGCTGCCAACCCCCTGGGGCAGAAAGGATGGCAGTGTATGGAATGGAGGGATGGCTTTGGGATGGAGATGGCTCAGGAGTGAGGTCACCTGCTCTGGGATGGCTCAGCCTCCTGTCACAGCCACCTGCCAATGACTCAAAAGGTTGTCACCCTCAGGAGCACCCCCAAAAGCCTCTGTTTGTCACCTTCAGGAGCACCTGAACAGCTGAGCGTGTTGGATGTGCCAGAGGGAAGATTCCCTTTTTTTACACCTGTTCCTCAGCCCCCCAGCATGGGAAGGCCAGGCAGGTTTAAACCCAGAGATCCCAGCAATGGAGCTGGAATTCTTTGGCACATAACGCACCTTGTCCCCACTGTGGCAGCATCACAAATTTCTTCCTGCAGGGAAAGACATTTCCCAAAGTTCTGGACCTCTGGGTTTACTCAATCCCAGGAAAACCTGTGTTTTTTTCCAACTCCTCAGCCCTGCCTGATCTGCCAGCCTGCTGCATTCCTTCCTGTGAGCTGTTGCTGCCCCAAAATGCCCCATTGCTTATCACCTTTCCTTGCACCAAGAGCTTTGAGCACAGACAGGGTGGATTTAGTGCTGCCCATGTGCAGCTTCCTTCCCCATCTGTTTCTCAGTTGCTTCTGAAACATTTCAGAGCAAAATCTCATCCTCAGAAAATCAGTCCTGATAGGAACAAAGAGCAACGGGGCACCTGCTCCATGTGCGTTGTTCCAAGCTGCCTGTGGAGTGGGTAATGGAGAATTATTGCAAATATTGTGTGTGTTTACATTTCCTTTATTAATAACTTCATCCAGCAGAGCTTCAGAGCTTCCTTGCACTGGGAATAGAGGTTGGATCTCGTTGAAAAGTGAGTTTGTCTCTGTCTAAAAACCTTCTGGCTGTGCATCCCAGCAGGGCTGGGAGCAGCAGGGGATGCTGAAAGCCATGGTTTGGAAGCCATCAGGAGGGATAACGTGCAAAGGAGCAGCTGCTGGGTGGTGCTGACTCTGCACACACCAAACCCAGGAACTTCTGCTGCTTCCCTGCTCTGGTGGTTCCTTGGCCTAAGCTCTGCCTGACCAGAGGCACAAAGACAGCACTCTCCATCTCCCAGGAGAGTCATGGAATATCCTGAACTGGAAGGGACCACAGGGATCATCCAGCTCCTGGCCCTGCACAGACACCCCAGTAATCCCTCTCTGTCCAAAGGCTCCTGGAGCTCCGGCAGCCTCGGGGCCGTGCCCGTTCCCTGGGGAGACTGGGCAGTGCCCAGCATCCTCTGGGAGAAGAACCTTTCCCTGAGATCCACCCTGAGAAGCCAGAGCATGGATTTGCCATCTTGCCTTGTTCCCAGTGGAGCACCCAGGGAGCATTTATTCCTTTTTCCCATCTGTCATTTTACCAGGAAACGTTGGTTGCTGGGGGAAAAGAAATATTTTGTGTTTTCAGATTTGATTCTGTGCCCCTCTCCTTTTGTCCTTGGGGGTGACCATTGTGCCTTGGATTCTGCTTAAAGTCAGGCTTTGGAGTCCAATGCATTGCTGGGATGTGTGTTCAACAACTCCAGATAACCCAGACAATGCAGACATCTGGAGTTGTGTTTAATTCCTACCTTAGCCTTGGCCATGGCCTCCCACGTGGGAAGACCTGCTCCATCCTCCCTGGAAAGCATTTAGCTGCTTTGTTTTGCTATTTGGGTGCTTTTTCCTACTGCTTGGCTGACATTTCCTCCATCTTTTCTTTGTTTTCCTGTGCCTGTGGAGCTGGGGATGAATTCAGGAGTTCTCAGAAGGATTTCCAGGCAGGGAAGCAGCTTCAGTAATAAAAGGTGTAAAAACAACCCCCCTCCTAAACCCAATCCATTATCTCCTTGCTCAAACACTGAAAATGCAAACTCAACTTATTAACTCAGCATTCACTCCTGATTCCTTGATTTTATGTTTGCCTTTTATATCCATAATATCCATTTTCCACTTTCATAACACCCAACAAAAAAAATCCTTTCCCAATCCCGCCCTCTTTGTTCTCCTCTGTTTGCAGCCAGTCTGACTCAGCAGGAGCACATCTGGAGCTCAGCTGCAGCTGTCCTCCCAGCCTGCTGTGGGATTTTGGGGAGTCTCAGCCCTCCCACGCTGAATTTGCAGCAGTAACTGGAGCTCGTGTGGAGCAGTTGAAGATAAAGCTCTGCCAAAATGAAACTTTGATAAACATGTTGTTTTCCCTTTTACTTCCAGTGGGAAATTTGATGCACAGTCCAAAGTATTAAACTGCACATTTGGAAAGTGGGATTGTCCTGGAATCCGGTGAACTTTGAGGCTTGGGGACCAAAGTGGTGGTTCAGGGGCTTGTATAAAATAACACAATGTGACAAAGGCATGAGTTCACATCAATGAGCTGTGTTATCCATTTGAATGAGCCGAATTTCCATGGATAAGGAGACAAAAAGCTCAGGTGGTGTCAGGTTTTCCTGGTTGTTGTCAGTGTAATTCCCACCAGCCCTTAAAATGCAGGAAAAGGGCACAATTCTCCAAAATGTAAAAACCCAACAGTTCCTGGATTCAAGAGAAATGTAAAATGTAGCTCATTAAATCATGGAATCATGGAATCACAGAGTCATAAAATCATGGAATCATAGAATTGTGGAATTATAGAATCACAGAACATTGGAATCACAGACTCGTGGAACCATGAAATCATAGAATAATGGAACCATGAAATCAGAATCATAGAAATAGGAATCATGGAATCATAGAATCAGGGAATCATTACATCATAGAATCAGGGAATTGTGGAATCACAGTATTATGAAATCATAGAATCATGGAATCCCACAATCATGAAATCATGAAATCATTGAATAGTTTGGGCTGGAAGGGACCTTAAAACTCCCCTTGTTTCAGCCCATGCCCCTCAGTGTGAAACAGCTACAAACTGAGAAGGGCTCCTGGAGAAGCAGCCTTTCCTTCTCCAGGAGCAGCATGGAGTTTCTGGAGTTTCTCCTCAATATCCCAGCAGGCAGGCTGAGATCCAAAAGCAGATTTGGCACCCCAGGAGCAGCAGGTATCAGCCAAGGCAGGCTGGGGGATCAGTCATTCTGGTAAGGAGCCGAGGCTGGAGCCATCCCCGCTCCTCCCAAAGCCAGCGGCAGTCCTGGAGCAGAGCTTTCTCTTCACCACCTCTTCACGTGGGATCTTATGGACACACATCTCTAGGCACTGGTGCACGGAGAAGGTGGGAATCCTGACTCCTGGGTCAGAGTTAAAATTGCTTCCTTGTGCCGTCGCTGTTCCCATCTGGCTGCTGGACAGATTCATTGAATACACTGGTACAGCAGCTTTTCCTGAAGAGGTGAATCCCTGTGTTGAGTATTAATAAACACCTACCTGGGTTAGACAGGAGAGGATGGAGGACAATGATGCTTTCCCAGCTTAAAAACCCTGCAGAATTAAAATTCCGGCTGTAGGAGCGAGCACTGATGGAAGGGAAGGGAATCACTGCATTGAGAAAGGGAGCAGGACACCAGCACGGCCATTTCCAGTGGGGTTCCAGTTTCACCCAGCTGCTGGACACAGCTGCACCAGAATGGGGATTGTACTCCTCTTCCTGCCATCCCAGGGGCTTTTCCTGCAGGTTTGCTCTCCAGTGGGAGCTGTGAGCCAGTGGACAGCTGTCTCTAGGGTGAAGGTGGCTGATTTCTCCATCTGGATGGTGGCCAGGCTGGTTCCAGTGTCTGTGTTCCACTCACTTTTGGGAGACAGGCCCAGGCAGAAGGATGTGGAAAACACCCACATGCTCCACGTGGGATGCTCCATGGGCTGTAGAAGAAAGATGCTGTTCTTGATGCTCATCCCTGGTGCCCTCCTTCCATGGCAAAATAAACAGTGGGGATAATAAATTTGGAGTAACACCAAACCTTTCCCATACTGGGCATCCTCGGAGTTTGGAGAGGGCTGGCACCACTCAAGAATGAGATCCTGAAGTTATTTTGGCAGATCCATGGGAATGTTGGCTCAGCCCTCAGCAGTCAAATAGCAAGTGGAAAACTGGGAAAGGTTGAGAAAGGAATAGGGAAAAAACCAGCTCGTGGTGTGTGTTCACTTCTTGGATGTCATTGGGATCTGCCTGACCGTGTCATGGAAGGGAGATAGTGGGATGGGAGAAGTTAATGATGAGGAAACCTTCATGAATTCCAGGTGGTGCTTCCTCAAGAGGAAACTTTGATGGCAAAAAAGAAGAAACTTAAGTGGATGAAAAGAAGAAACTTAGGTGGAGAAAAAGATAACTGGGTTATCTTTTCTATGTCAGAATTTGGGAAGGTGATGACTGGAGCTGGGGAGGGTACAAGTGAAACGGGAGACAGTTTCAGAGCAAGCCCAAGGAGAGGATCTCTCCTGCAAGGTGTGAAATTTCCTGACAGCACAAGTTGGATGTGCTGAAAGTTCACAGAACTTCCCAAAATAACTTGGCAAATTATTCATTCAAGGTCTCTCTCCTTCCCTTCTGCAGTGAAGGTGGGAGTCTTCTACCGACACCTACTTTGAACCGCACTGATCACGTGTCCATCCATCCATGGGTTATTACTTCCACCAAGAGGAAAACTTCTTCCCAAAGAAAGAGATGGAGTTTAGGGAATACTAAAAGTGAACATTATGCTCTGTTTCCTTTTCATGAGATAAGCAAATAGCAGCAGTGATAAACACTTATCTTGAACTTCAGCAGTCCAGACCCCACAGTTCCACCACCATCAGTGGAGAAAATGAGCTCTGATGTTCTCTGAAATCCAAAACTGTACCTCCTTCATTTTCCAGCATTCAATAATTCCTCTTCCAGTATTCAGTATTTCCTCTTCCAGCATTCAATACTTCCTCTTCCAGCATTCAATACTTCCTCTTCCAACATTCAATACTTCATCAGGAATTCGCTTTTCATTGATCTCTAAACCCCACCATTGCCCCAGAATGGCCCTGGAGTGATGGGTTGCACCATTATCATCTAAATGTGGGATAAATACTCCAGTTGATCCTCCCAGATGCAACAGAAAATTCCAATTTAAGCCATCATTTTTAATTTTTATCACATAAATTACAATCAGGATTAATGATGTCTGGGATTATTTCTGCCTTTCCTTTTGTTCTGTAGCAAAGTCTGCGTCTTCACAGGAATTTATCCCATTCCACTGATCTGGAAGTCTCTGCCAAGGCCGAAGTTAGAAGTAGAAATGTGATATAAAGGTGGGAGGGTCTTCCAGCCCTTTGAGTTTGCTGGGATTGCTTTTGTGTCTCCTAAGGAACCTAAGCACCAGCCCTGGCACAGCTGCACATGGACAATGAAGAATCCCAGGATCACTGGGGCTGGAAAAGCCCTCTAAGATCACTGAAACCACCCTGTGCCCCATCCCCTTCTTGTCCCCAGCCCAGAGCACTGAGTGCCATGTCCAGGCCTTCCCTGGACACCTCCAGGGATGGGAACTCCAAACCTCCCTGGGTATCCCCTTCCAGTGCCTGACCACCCTTTCCAGGGGGAAATTCCTCTTGATGTCCATCCTGAGCCTCCCCTGGCCCAGCCCGAGGCCGTTCCCTCTCCTCCTGTCCCTGTTCCCTGGGAGCAGAGCCCGACCCCCCGGCTGTCCCCTCCTGTCAGGAGCTGTGCAGAGCCAGAAGGGCCCCCCTGAGCCTCCTTTGCTCCAGGCTGAGCCCCTTCCCAGCTCCCTCAGCCTCTCCTGGGGCTCCAGCCCCTTCCCAGCTCCGTTCCCTACCCTGGACACGCTCCAGCCCCTCAGGCTCTGCACTGTCCCAAGGGGCCCAGGACTGACCCCAGGGTTTGAGTGGTCTCAGCAGTCCCACACATCCCTGGATCACCCTCCCAGTCCCATTGTGCAGCTCCTGCAGCTCCTCTTGTTCCCCATCTCTGTGGGAATGCTCCAGTCTGGGATCACAACCCCCATGTCCTGTACTGGGCCCAAATGGCGGAGTCTGAGGGAAACCTGCAAAAATTATGAAACAAACAACAGCATAAAGAGTTGGGTTATTTTTAATTTAAAATGCAGCACCCAGAGAAAGGGCAGACCTACCTGGATCTCCTCACCTGATGAATTATTTATGTCTAATGACAACAATGCTCTGACTCAGTGCTGGTGTTTGAAGCAGGACTCCAGATCACTGAAGACTCACAAACCACACTCTGTCAAAAATTCCTTTCTTCCCCAAATCCATTTCTCACCTGTAGGAATATTTCAGATGTGTTTTCACAAAGCTGCCTGACTTGTAATTAGCAAGTGCTCACACAACAAACTATTAAAGAGCAATTAGCTCAAGGAAATTTACGGAGCTGTTTGCAGGGCTGAGGCAAGGAGTGATAACATTTCCTTGATGGAGGCACGTCAAATTTACACAACCAAATCCCGGAAATTTATCAAATCCTCAGGATTCCCTGTGATCCCATTAATTTTAGGGAGTTTTCATTAGCACCTCTAAAGACCAGCTAAGAGTAACACCTGTTCCCAGGATGTCTTTTCCCATCTTCTCCAGAATGTGTTGCTTTGGCTCTTTAAGCTCTGAAAGAAGCAGATTCCCCTTTGTTCTCCCAGATCCTCAGCACCTCATTTATATCCATTCCTCTATTAATTGACAGACTATATAAATTGAAGACTAAGTTTTATTTCTTCTCACTGCATATAACATTGCCTTGTCAACTCTGATAACGTGTCTCTTCCCAAATAATTTGAAAATTATTCATGAATGCTGAAAACTGCTTCAAATTATATTTTGCAATGCCTTCCTTTTAATTACATCAGTTCTGATGGGTATGGATGTGCACGTACACACCTAGAGCAGTTCTGAGGGCTCAGGGACTCCCTTCCCTGCAGCTCTTTCCAGCTTTTCCCTTAGAGAATCAAAAACAACACCAAATTTCTCCAACCAGAGCATGCAGAGGGAAAGAAAGGGTTTAATACAGAAGGTGGCAGTCTGTTGTGAACTTTTGCTGCCTAAATATAAATTTTATGCAATCAACAAAGATGCCAAAAAAGAAAAAAATGCAAATGGAATTAAAACAAACAAACAAACAAGTCCTGAAGAATCCACATTTCCCCTTATGGGAAAAAAACAAATCAGTGAAAAATGGACCTGTTTTGATGCCTGAGCTCCAGGCAGATATGACAGAGCCTGCTCACCTTATCTCTCTGATAAAATCCAGGTGCACTTGACACACTCAGGTAGAGAGCAGATATTTCAGCCTGGCTCCAGCACAGACAGCAAAATTAATCCACAGTAAATGGGCAGGTTACAGGGTGACCACAGAGATGATGGAACACCAGGCTTGGAGCAACTTGGTCTAGTGAAGGTGTCCCTGCCCAGGGCAGGTGATGATTTTAAGATCCCTTCCAACCCAAACCATTCTGGGATTCAGAATTCTGAGTTCCCAAAGAGCAGCAGCTCTTGGTGCATTTTAGATTGTTCCTTTCTTTTTGCTTTCCTTCACCCACTCTTGGTGAAATCAGCTGTTGTGAAATGATTCTTAGGGCAGCAAAGACTGGGGGAACCCAAGAAATGTCAGAGCAGGTGAGGGGGGACACTCCGAGGGCAGGAAAGCACAACTTCCCCTTGGTGTGGCTGTGCCAAACAGGACAGAAAAGGGGCTGAAAAGGAGCCACTCAAAACCCTCACCAGATGTGGATTTCTCTCTCCTGAGGGGTTTCAAACCGGGATGAAGCGCTCCAGGAAAAGTGTCAGAGATGACAGGAGCTGATGAGCTGGAACAGCTGGCCAGGGAGCACAGATTTCCTGCAGGGAAAGCCAGCTTGTTGTGAGCAGGAAAAACAGAAAACTTGACATGTGTCACCAAGGAAAAGGGAAAAGGACTTTCTGGAGCTGGTGGCAGAGCCTGACCCCAGGCAAGGAAAGGAACAGGACCTTTCCAAAGGGCTCTTCTGCAGCCAGGCATTGAGGGGGTGTTACCCTTGAGAGCTGGGGAGATCCATCAGGCCTGACCCCAAACCCGCAGGGTCACTGTGTAGGGCAGGAATGCAGCGAGATTTGCATTTGTTCAGACAAATGAGCAAAGCTCAAGATAAATCCTTGGCAAGCTCAGCGCCTCCCCTCCCACCGCAAGATGGATGTGATCCCAAACACTCAGGGATCACAATCCCATTTGGGCTTGAACAGACATTTTGTCCTCTGCAGCTGGAGCTCTGAAGATGTTCCCAGGTCAGGGCTGAAGGGAAGGCAAAGGACAGCTTGGCTTTGCAGCCTGGTCTTTCTTCCACTGACTGTCACAGGATTGACTTCAGTCTCTGTCCTTAGCTTTTTCTTCTGCAAAATCTGTGAATTTTTATATTGCAAAAGAAGGAATTTCTCCAGCAGATGGGATGGGATGAAAATGCTGCTGTTGAGCCAAGGCTCTTGGGCAAATAACAAACATTAAGTAACATTTGCAAAGGAACTGCACTCAGGGACTGCTGAAACCAAAACTGGACTCAGGGACTGATGAAATTGATCCCTTCCAGGCAAAAGGCCACCCCAAAGCTGGTGCTGGTGCTTGTGTCCCTCACAACAGGTTCTTCTTCCACGGATGGAAATGGTCACATCAATAAATGCCGTTTCTCCTGCTCCGTGCCAGGGTGAGTGTCTGCAGTTAGCTCGAGTCAGACTGCCAGGTCCTTCCCTCTCACTGTCAGGCCTCCAATTAATGAGATTTTAATGAACTCAGGGCTCAGAGTTTTCATGGATCAGTGACATTTCCTATTAGAGAAATATCCCTGCTCAAGCTGTGGAAGGTTCATGTCCATCTCCAGAGCTGGGGCAGGAGCTGAGGACTCCAGGGCTGGAGTGAGCTGGATTTTATTAACATATTTCATAATTTGGTGAGAAAATTGGGATTGGTACCTGCAGAGCAGAGGAGGCTTCAGCAAGGCTCCAGATGAAGTCTTGGACCCAGTGGGATAAAGAGAAATAGGGAATTATTGGAGGGGAATGGTCTAGTGTCAGGAGGAATCAGTGAGGAAGATTTCCGTGTGGCATAAAGCTCATTTTCCATATCCAGCATCACAGAGTGCCAGGATGGTTTGAGGTGCAAGGGACCTTAAAATTCAACTCATCCCACCCGTGCCATGGACACCTTCCACTATCCCAGGGTGCTCCAAGCCCCATCCAGCCTGGCCTTGGACACTGCCAGGGATCCAGGAGCAGCCACAGCTGCTCTGGGCACCCTGGGCCAGGGCCTGCCCACCCTCCCAGGGAACAATTCCTTCCAAATATCCCATCCATCCCTGCCCTCTGGCAGTGGGGGGCCATTCCCTGGGTCCCGTCCCTCCATGCCTTGTCCAAAGCCCCTCTCCAGCTCTCCTGCAGCACTGCCAAGGCCACCACTGACCCATGTCCCCAAGTACCACAACATTTTTTTTAACCCCTCCAGGGATTGTGACTCCCTGGGTAGCTGTGCCAGGGACTGACCACCCTTTCCATGAAGAAATATTCCCCAATATCCAATCTGAACTTCCTCTGGCACAACTTGAGGCCATTTCCCCTTGTCCTGTCCCTTGTCACCTGTGAGTAAACAGGGTCCCAGCTGGCTCCACCCTTTTTTCAGGGAGTTGTAGGAATTCTTCTGTGGTTTGTTCACAGGCACAGTGGTTTTCACAAGGGGAAAGTCTCTTGTAGTGTGAGGATGGTCAGTTCAGGAGTGAGAAATGTTGTCCTTACAAAAAGTGTTCTGGGGCAGGACATCCCTTCACTGTGGAGTACGGGGTTGCTGCTGCTTCTCCAGCTGTTTTTTCCCTGTTTTTATGGATTGATACATTTTAGGTTGTATATGGCATTCCAAATAAAAGGAGATGTCACCTTTGCTAGGTAGGAAATATCCCATTTTAGTGAATCCCCCTCATCCTGTCAGAGATACCTTTGAACTCAACAAACAATCCCAATATTTTTGCGGGGCTGTCAGCAGGGTGGGACAGGATTGTGTTTCCTTGGGCTGTATCACTGGAACCATCAGGATTAGCAGCTCTTTTTGATTGCTGAGCCTTTCCCAGCACTGATAAATTCAGCTCTGTCTTGTGGCTTTGGGGGGAGAGGGAGCACTGAGGGGAGCGGCCTTGGATCAGGGCAGGGAGGACAGGGAGGTTTAGCAGAGGATGGCAGAGCCAGAGCTGTCACCAGAGTCAGGGGCCTGCTTTGTCCCCACAAGTGGCAGGGCTGCATCCACTCCATTCCTGGGATAGCTGTGCAGAAGGATTAAAGCTTGGCTGTGGTACTGGAGAGCCTGGTGCTCTGTGCTGGAGATATGGGAAGAGCAGCCCCTCAGGGCCAGCTGCCAGGGTTTGTGGAGTAAGGCTTCGTCTGGTGAACTCATGGGATCATGAATGGGCTGGGTTGGAAGGACATTGAAGCCCATCCAGTCCCACCCCCTCCATGGGCAGGGACACCTTCCACTGTCCCAGGCTGCTCCAAGCCCTGTCCAGCCTGGCCTTGGGCACTGCCAGGGATCCAGGAGCAGCCACAGCTGCTCTGGGCACCCTGTGCCAGGGCCTGCCCACCCACCCAGGGAACAATTCCTTCCCAGCATCCCATCCAGCCCTGCCCTCTGGCAGTGGGAACCCATTCCCTGTGTCCTGCCACTCCAGGTCCATGTCCAAAGTCCCTCTCCATCTTTCCTGGAGTTCCTTCAGGCACTGGAAGGCCACAATGAGGTCACCCTGGAGCTTCTCTTCTCCAGGCTGAACAATCCCAATTCTCCCAGCCTCTCCTCCCAGCAGAACTGCTCCATCCCCAGCATGTTGGGCTCTGTTTGGAAGCCCAGCTTTGATTTGCCCCCCAGGTGCTGTCCCTGGGGTCTCCAAACTCCGCTTCAGCAAGGCACAGGGTGGAGGAGCTGAGCTGCCATGTGACAATTTATTCAGTTTATTTTTGTGGGACAAGAGCCCTTAAGTGTCACTGAGCTAAATATTTCCCTAACTCATGCAGAACTGAAGTGCAATTAGCAGCCTGATGTCACAGGCCTGGGTCAGAGCTCTCTCCTGTGATGTGGCTGTTCCAAGGGGGGAGCTCAGGGCTGGGATGGGGCTGAAGTCTCCTGCCCTGGTGACAGTCAGGGGAGGGTCAAGCTGGAGATCAGGGAAAGGTTCTTCCCCCAGAGGGTGCTGGGCACTGCCCGGGCTCCCCAGGGAACGGCCCTGAGGCTGCCGGAGCTGCAGGAGCTCCCAGGGGTGCACAGGGTGGGGCTGTTGGGGTGTCTGTGCCGGGCTGGGGGCTGGACTGGATGATCCTTGGGGACCCCTCCCAGACAGGATATTCTGTAATTCTACATTCAGTTCCCCAGACACCCACAGTCAGATCTGCCATAAAGGGTACCCCAAGATAAAAGATAATCCAAACCCTCTAATAAAAGCTAAAAGAAAATCCAAAGGCATTTATTTATTGTGATATAGCACAGCAAAATCTGATGATCGAGCAGTTCAGACAAGGCAGGTAAGGAAAATTCACTGGACCTGCTCCATCTGCTGTGTCCTCTGTTCTGAGGAACCTGTCGAGTTCACCTGTCCCATGTTCCCAGTGTAGGTGATAGGATGGAGAGCTGGTGCTGGGAGGGTTCCCACTGCATTCCCAGTGGGCTCCAAACATGCATGTGGAGCTCCTAAATGTGTTCCAAATCTGCACCATCCCTGCTTGTCCCCAGGAGGAGTTTCCCAGGTGAGCTCTTCCCACATTTTGCCTGCACTCTGCTGTGGGATCACAGGTGCTGGGCTCTGTGCTGGGGCCCAGCTCTGCCTCTGCTTTCCCTGTGCCTCCTGAGCTTTCCCGTAGGAAAAGCTGCTCATTTATCCCAGTGTGGAGGTGCCAGTGCCCCCTCCTTCGTGCAGACTGAGTCAGGCATTAAAATCACTTTGCTGAAGTTTATTTTTCAGCACTGACAGCTGATCTGTATTTTCTGCTCTCTCTCTGTTATTGGTAGCTGCCAGGAGCTCACAAATGCCAAGTGAATTGCTGGAGGGGACTTCAGAAGTGATCACCTTGTTTGTAGCATGGCAAGGAAAAAAATCATGGACACCCAGCACTGGAGTAACTGAGCAGATACTCCAGGCTTTAGTTTTGATGTTGTGGGTTTCAGCTGAATTAATCTTGGTTTGAAACAATGGTTGCTATGTGGAGAGCAGAAGGTGACATAAAAATAATTACAACATGCAAATATAAGGAAAGACAAATCCACACCCCAGCACAAGGTGACAGAGAGGAACAAATGCAAAATATTCAAATCATTTCTGTCCTTCCTTCCCATCCTCTGAGCCTTGGTGCACCAGCACCAATTTTTCACATCCTCTGCTCTGGAATTGCTGAACTGAGCTGCAGCAGGGGAGGATTTTTGCACTGTGTCTCTGTCTCCAGATGAATTTGAGATTCACTGACTTCCCTCAGGGCTCTTGATTTGTCAGGAGAGATCCATGACAGACACCAGGGGAGCTCCACTGTCACCTCTCAGCAAATATGTGATCGTGGGAGCCATGGGCTTTGGAGGCTGATGGGATGGGCTTTAGAAAAACCCTGGTTTCTACAGCTTGGGGGGAAGTTGGAAAAATAGCCCCAAATGTGGTGCTCATGTGCTGTGGCTGTGCAGCTGCTGGGGCTGGGGCACTGGGCAGGCCCCACTGGGACACACTGGTGGTGGCACTTCCACCTCCTCTCTGTCAGCTCCTGGGCCCCATTAGCAACGTCAGGAACGTCTGGCATTTCAAATTTGTTATTTCTTCCTTCTCCTTAGAAAGTGCCAGTTTGACAAATCATGACTTTTCCCTGCACAGATGAATTTCTCCTGCTTTAGGTGAATTTCTCACTGTGAAAAAAAAATTTGTTCAATATTTCATGTCTTGCAAATGAGAAGGTGCCACTCCTGAGGTCCTGGGATATTCCAGTCCATGTGATGTCAGCTCAGATATAGAAGCTAAGAAAAAGGGGAGGAAGGGGGGAATTTGTTATTTACAATGTTTGCCTTTGGGGAAATCACTCCAGGGGCTGGAGTCCTTCCTGGGAAGTGGCTGAACATCACTTGCTGATGGAAGTAGGGAGTAAAAACTTTGGGATTTTTTCTATTTTCCCTTTTTGCTTTAGAGGGTGGGCAGGCCCTGGCACAGGGTGCCCAGAGCAGCTGTGGCTGCCCTTGGATCCCTGGCAGTGTCCAAGGCCAGGCTGGACATTGGGGCTTGGAGCAGCCTGGGACAGTGGAAGGTGTTCATGCCAGGGATGAACTCTGAGGTCCCTCCCAACCCAAGCCATTCTGGATTCTGTCTTGGCTCTGGTCAGTGCTGCACAGCAGGGATTAGAAGCTCTCTTTGCTGCCTCATTGTTATTATTTTTTGTTAACCATCATCAGCAGTGCCAAGGATACCTCAAGTCTCCCACAGCAGCTCTGGGTCTGCCTTGTAAAGCCTTTATTAATTATTGTGTCCTTTGTGCAGTTCAGGAACAGGTCTCACCTTCTAATCCACTTCTCCTGGTGTTCTCAAAACATTTGTAGCTGTTAAGTAAAAAATTGGTTTCCTTTGGCTGAGGGCTTTCAGGAGACAGCAGCAGCAGCAGCAGGGCCCATTTATTCGCCTCACTCGGGTTTCTGCTGCCTCATCCCATGCAGGAGCAGATTAAAGATTGTTTCTCCAGGCAGGGATCCACAGCAGCCTGGGAAAAATGGGGAAGAGGCCCGAGGGTCGGACTCCATCTGCTTGGTGAAACAAGACAGGGGAGGTTATTTTTGCAAGGCCTTGGCTTCCCCTCACCGCACAGTCGCCCCGTGCTGTCAGGTTGGCATCGCTGCCCCAGGCTGCTGTCCGTGCACCCGGACACCCGGCCCGGCACGAGCCTCACCGGGCACACAGCAGAGGCACCCTCACGTCTTGCTGCTGCTGCCTGGATCAAGGATTCCAGCGTTCCCAGACACACCTGGGGTGCAGAGCCCCTGCTCTCCCCTGATGGAGGAGCGTTTTGCGGAGTAAAGACAGAAGGATTTTTTCCCCTTGGAATATCTGAAGTTTTGGCACAGCCCTCACAGTGATCTGCCCCAAAACCCCCTGGTTGTGCTCTCACCGACTGAGCCAAGGGGGGGCAGTTCAGGGTGAGATCCCCTGCCTGCAGAGGGACACACAGACAGCACCATCAGAGCAGTTTTACCCCAGCCCGCTGCTGGATTTACCCCGGGACAGGAATCCATGAATCTCTGCGGGAGGCAGAAGATGGTCGGTGCCAAATGGGAATCCCCAGCTTTAGCCCTCCTTAGATGTGAGGAGTTTGCTTGCCCAGAGGCTCCCCCAGGCCTGGCAAGGAAGGTCAGGAAGGTGCAGCCCTCGTTAGGAATTCCCTTTGATTAGGATCAGCCCGGGGGCGAGGCCTGGCAGCCCTAAACCCACCACAGAAATTGCTGGGGCCTGTTAATTTGTGCTGCAGCCTCAGAGCATTCTCTAATTAAAAAAAAAAACAACAAAAACCACCAAACCACCACTTCTCTGTGGTTTACTAAACTATTCCAAGTTAATTGAATGGGGCCAGGATTAATATTCCTGCTGTGTTTGCTGTGGAGGTGGTGCCTGTCAGGGGGCCTATTCCTCTTAGCCCAGTTTAAGAGCCATTAGATCCCAGCTGGGAAGTGGAAAGGCACAGCCAAAGACCCACTCCCCTGCTTAAATCACTGCCCCAAAATTAGTCTGGGTCTAGTAGAGGCTGGGACCAGCCTCACCATGGGGG